>CATQFL010000287.1:97500-99932 GCA_956483635.1 Panzeria rudis
ACAGTTGCCTACGTGGTGCGTGCGGGCCAGACAGTTTAGGCAATACATATGCTTGAGAGCAACCTCATTGCGTTCTTCAGCATCCATGGCCAAGAAACGTGGACAAAATCGGAGGGGGTGATAACGATGACACACCTGCCACTGGTGTATGGCAGGGTCTCTAGGTTTTTTGATGGCGCGATCTATAAGTAGGATAACCCATTATTAATGAAATGAGATGAAGTGACTTGGTGAAATATAATAGCTAAAATGTATGATGGATAGGATTGGATGAGATGAGTATGTATAGTGTATAATTTATAACGGAAAAATTCCGATTGAGAGGATTATTCTGATTCGTCGCTAAAACTTGGTGTATTCCTAAAACGCAAGTGACACAACTTAGTAAGCAAGCTGCTCTAAATGCTACTACTACAAATCTTCAGGTGAGATATAATGAAATTTTTTCAGCAGATGTAGAACGGCTTTTATCCGAAAAAAGAAGAGTTCGTAGAGAATGGCAACGCTACAGATCCGCTCAGCTAAAATCTATGCTGAAGGAATGTACTAAACAACTGAAAACTCTACTAGAATATCAAAAAACCGCTTCTCTTCAAAACTTTCTGAATGCGCTCGACGCAACACCTCAAAGAGACTATTCGCTATGGAGAGCAGCCCGAGGGCTCAAAAGACCAGTGATATATAAGCATCCATTGCGAGCTTCGAATGGAGGCTGGGCAAGAACTGATACTGAAAAAGGTACTCTGTTTGTAAACGACTTGCAAAAAGTATTTACTCCAAATACGTCTGATACAATAGTTGAGCTGCCACCAGTCCTCGCTATACCAGATGTTACTTTGAGGTTCAATATTCGTGAGATTGAACACTATATTGCGGGCTTAGACTCGAAAAAAGCTCCAAGCGCTGATAAAATAAGCAATAAAATGCTCTTAGAGCTACCCTATACTGCAAAGCGGATAATTCTATTTATTTTTAACAGTATTTTGCGCCTCAAATGCTATCCCGCAAAATGGAATGTTTCGCTGATTACCATGATACCTAAACCAGGCAAAGATCATACGAAGGTGGAGTCCTATAGGCCTATAAGCCTGTTGTCTAACATGTCAAAACTATTTGAAAAGCTACTTATGAGTAAGCTAACACCCATACTGAATCGTACTGGATGCATTCAAGACCACCAATTCGGTTTTAGGAGACAACATAGTACGATTGAACAAACACATAGACTCGTGAACGTCGTTAGAAAAACCTTCGAAGAAAAGAAATATTGTTCTGCGCTCTTCATCGATGTTTCTCAGGCATTTGATAAAGTATGGCACGAAGGTTTAATACATAAACTAAAGCAAAACCTACCCGAAAACATCCTTAAAATTTTAGAAAGCTACTTAACTGAGCGAAAATTTGTTGTTAAAGAAGGTAATTTCCTAAGCCCTCCGCAACCCATTGAAGCCGGAGTTCCTCAAGGCAGCATCCTCGGTCCTGTATTATATCTGATATATGGCTCCGAGTTGCCGGTAAGCAGTAACATACACATATCAACATTCGCTGATGATACAGCTTTTCTAAGTGTTCACAAAAGCCATCAAGAAGCCACCCGCAATTTCCTAGATTATATACCCCAGTTGGAACAATGGCTAAAACAATGGCGGATAAAAATTAACGAACCAAAATTTCTACACATTACTTTTACATTGTGCAAAGAAACCTGCCCACCTATACAAATAAATAACCAAACTATACCTCAACACACTGAAGTAAAATATCTCGGTGTTCATCTTGATCGTCGTCTAACATGGAAGTCACACATAAATGCAAACGTGACCCAAATGAAATTAAAAGCAGCTCAAATGAATTGGCTCATTGGAAGGAACTCTACTCTAAGCCTAGATTGTAAACTTCTTCTATACAACTCCATTCTAACACCAATATGGTCCTACGGAATCCAGTTATGGGGCACTGCCTCGGCATCAAATGTAAAAAAAATTCAAAGGCAACAAAATAAAATACTCCGTACGATTACAAGCGAATTCATAAAGACCTAGATGTGCCGCCGGTTAAGACAGTGTTTTCTAAACACGTGACAAGCTACATAAAAAGACTTGAGTTGCACTTAAATCCCCTAGCCCGAAACATCATTAACTGCAGAGGCCACACTCGGCTGAGAAGAAGGGACACTCTTGCTCTCAGCCGAACACGAGAGACGTAAACAACCAAACAACCAACCGCTGAAACAAATATTTTTGTCTGGCACTGGCTGGACTTAAAAATTAAAATTTTAGAGTTAAAATTTGATTACTTATTGTTAGTTCAATTTTATTGAAGATGCAATAAATAAATATAACCGAAAAAAAAACTTAGTAATTGGATAGGTCAGTGTGCCGAGAGTAGTACGCACATCCACCACTCGGACGTTTTGATCTGGCCCTCGGTTA
>CATQFL010000288.1:0-88082 GCA_956483635.1 Panzeria rudis
ATACAAGATTATGCTGGCTGTGTAACACTGTTGGATGGTGGCGCTTAAGACTGATGTTTTCTTGGTATTTTTTATTTATTTCATCATTTTTTATTTTTTCATCTTCTTATTTTTTTCATAATTTTATTTTTTACTTTATCTTTTGTAACTACGTATATATGCTTTGTACAAATTCTGAATTGGTGTATTCTCCTTTATTCTAAGTGTTCATTTTGAATAAAATGCTCATGAATTAAACACTATCTTGTAATATATCAGCTATAATCAGAGCATTTATGTATATCTTATTTTTAGCTTACTCTGACTTTTGTTTCATGTTAAAATATAATGAGAAGCTGCTATATTTGATTGAGAGACTTTATTTACACAATGTTTATGATTATTAATAGCATTATTTTTAAATATCGTACTTTTTGGTTCCCCACCCTAATAACACTCTTTGATGTCTTCTAGTCACAGGATTGGTCCAACTTTTAGTGGTAGCTCATCGAATAACGGCTTATCCCATACGTCTAACGACTTCTAAGCGGGACATTTAAATTGCCAGAGTATCAAACCATCTTCGGGTTATTCGAAGATTGACGAGTTGAGGTTAATCTTGGGCAATACAGCCCTGGACGTTTTTGCAGTGTCAGAGACCTGGTTGAAACCTTATATTTCTAATCGTGCCGTAGCGATTTCGGGTTATAATATCTTTCGCAGCGATCGAATAAATTCTAGAGGTGGAGGAGTATTTAAGGACGCTGCGCTTGGAGCGTGTGAGTTACTTTTTATTGAACTCTCTTTTAGTCGTTCTCTTGCTCTTTTTGGTGTCGTTTATCTGCCAAACGGTAATTTGATGTCCTTCGAGAATTCTCACCATGAATTTTTTTTTAAATATTCCAGTGTAATTGTTGTCGGCGACTTCAACTGTAATATGTTTGATGCATCTAAATCTGGTGGTATGCGATCTCTGTGTTTAAGAAATAATTTATCGGTTTCCCATAATTATTTGCCCACTCATTTTGATGTCCATCATGGATCCATATCGTTGGTCGATTATTGTTTGGTGAGCGACATTTCTGTGTTGCGGTGCTCTAATCAATTGCACTGCCCCTTCATCTCCCATCATGCTTTTATATACGCGTCTTTTTTCCTTCATGCTGAACGCACTGATGAATTCGTAGTTTTTCGTGATTTTAACTCTATTAACTGGGATGGTTTATTATCATCTCTGGCCGAGTTTGATTTTTATAGTATCTATTCCGCCGGTGTTGATGAACAATGCATTTACTTTTCATCTCTTGTCGAATCTCTTTTTGTATTTGTACCGGTCGTTAGAAAGAAATTGGGCCGTGTTGGAGATGACTGGATGAATTCAAGGCAGGTAATATATGCTAGATCCCTCAGAGACATATCTTATCGCTTTTTCAGATGCAATCGATCGGCAGAAAACTGGAAGATATATTGCAAACTTAGAAATAGGGCGAAAAGCGTTGTTTGAAAGGCCAAAAAGATTCACTTTTCTCAGTTGTTCTCGTGTTTGGATACAGCGGGTGTATGGAAGATTTTAAAAGGCGCTGGATGTATTGGCGACGATTTGCCGGCGAATGATGTTGATGTGGACTGTTTGAACGATTACTTCGTCTGCAGTGGTAATCCCAGCACACGTGATAGTTTTAGCTTCAATGGTTTTTCTGACAGTGAGAGCTCTTTTTCTTTTCACTGTATTTCTAAGTGTGAAGTAAGGCATGCCATTAACAGGGTTAAATCACGGTCTGTTGGAGTCGATAATATGTCTATACGTTTTCTTAAATTAATATATCCCTACGTGTCTGATTACATATTGAAGCTTTTCAACAAAATCTTGACTACTGCTATTTTTCCTTCCCAGCGGAAGTCTGCCCGTGTCATCCCCATTCCTAAGGTCAAAGTCGTTCACGGACCGGAGGATTTTAGGCCCATCTCTATTCTCCCGGTCCTATCTAAAGTTTTTGAATATATCATTAAGGACAAGATTCTGACTTCGGTTTCCAATAAAATATACGAAAGGCAATATGCTTATCGTAAGGGCCGCAACACTACGTCTATGCTCCTTGATATTACCGACCATATTAGAAGTAAAATTAATGATAATAATTTATCTGTTCTGCTATCTTTAGAGCTTTCTAAAGCTTTTAATTCTCTGTCTTTCTCTACTATGATCAGTAAGCTCAAGGATGAGTTCAACTTCTCTAATACTATATTCACACTGCTATAGTTTAACGTGTTTCGGCAAATATTTTAAGACACTAAACAAAGTTGTTCAGACTACAAATTTATACACTTTCTGTTTACAGCATGATGAATTCATAAAAGGTGGTAGCAAACCGGCAACAAAAAAATTTTTTTGTGTCCGAAATATTAATAATTTTGCGAAGTTATTAATTAGAATTTTAAATGTGTATGTACATTTTTCCATTTGAAACGAGATTTTTAATACTTTTAAGCCAACACAAATCATAATTTTCAGAATACGCTGCTTGTTGTTATAGAAATGCTACAACCGTTTTTAATTTTGACTTTGTTTACATATTTTGCCGCCATTACAAACCGTGTTCAATAAGCACTAAAATCAAAAAATCGACTGAACATACATCAAGAAGTACTTGGAACCCTGCGTTTTACTGGTTTTTGAATGAGTTTAATTTTGAAACACGTAAATATTTTGACAATTGATTATATGGGAAAACATCTAAAAATTAACGTGTTTGGCTCGTAAACACTTAAAATGGCCATAAACACGGTAGTGTGAATTGCCTATAAATCTGCATGCCGTCTCGTTTAATCATATCTCACTTATAGAACTCAATTTGTTGCGTTTAACGGTTCATGTTCATCTCCGCGTTTACTTTTATCTGGGGTACCTCAAGGGTATGTTTTGGGTCCGATCTTGTTCACTTTATATGTCAATAGTCTTTCTAACTATGTGAACTCGTCTGTATGTGAATCCTTTGTCTTTGCTGATGACATCTTTCTGCTTTTTCATGCACATTAGACTTCCATGCTGTGCTAAAAAGCAATATTGTCTTCAGTCTTAATCGTGTCTGTGATTGGACTGCTTCAAACTCCCTTACGTTAAACGCTTTTAAAACTAAAGCCATTATGTTTGGCACTACGACTCGTTTTTTCCCTGACTTGAACATTATGTTTAAGGGAGCACGCATACAATTTGTAGATCAGTTAAAGTGCTTAGGCATAATTCTGGACTCCAAACTCTCCTTTAGTAACCACATTGATGCACTGAGCTCTATGATATTCGGTACTCTGCGTAAAATTTACTCTATGAATTTGTACATTCCGACTGATATCAGATTAAAACTTGCACATTCATTGCTAATGTCACAGATTCTCTACGGTCTTGAGGTTGTATCTGGCACTTTGTCTATGTTTCTACCCAGAATAAATCGTTTAGTGAATACTATCGTCCGGTTTATTTTCAATATTCGGCGCCGTGATCATATATCCCAGTATGTCCGGCGCTTTCTCGGCTGGTCATTCTATAACTTTCCGAAATTTCGAAATATCACCAGAATTGCACGCTCTTGGAATATATTACCTCTTGCATTACGAATTTTGTCACATTCTAACAACGTGTTTCGACTTAAACTCCTGCAGTATTTTTCTGCCTAAGCATTTTGATGTATGAACGTTACCCAGTGTAATTTCTACCACTACATGGGGCCAATTAAAACGAGTTTTCTTTTTCTTTTTCTTTATATAGATTCTGTTTTTTTATTGGGCTGGGGAGCCTATCGTACATAGTTTACCTGTACATATGCATATAGTTTTTATATATTTATCTTTATACAAATGGATATATTTTCTTTATTCCGTCGCATACATATGTACATAAAAATATACATTGTTTTATTTTATTTTAAATATTTTTTTATTATAAGAATTGTTATTTTTTATATCCGGCTTTATTTTAAACTTGTAATATTGTTATTTTTGGCCTTAAAGGCTTTATAACTATTACAAATAAAGGAATGAAATGAAAATGAAATTTGGTCCCTCCAAAGCATAGCCCTGTCATTTGTCAACTGATTTTAAAATTATATTTTTGTTCGAAAGGTTTTGCTTGCAGTTTGGTATCACAATTTTTTTTCCAAAATCCGTGGAGAAATTTGCAATATTGTGAACGAACACCCATTTCATCTAACCCTAAATTGCGTCCGTTTTGTAATCTTTTCCATAAGAACTTTGCATTGAAGTTGTTTTTTTTTGCAGAATTATGTATGTTTGTCAGTATCACAAGACTGCATCTTCTGAACCGATATATGTATGTAGAGGTCCGCAAGTAGGAATTAATGTGTACTACTATGGCTACTGTATATAATAAAACCATCGCTATATGCATAATAAAAAAAATTCAAGTGTGGTTGATTGTTTCTTTAGTTGTTGCTTTTTTTACGCCTTAACGGCTAAACCGATATAGAGCCAATTCAAACTGAATATCATATTGTCCATTTTGTTAAGACGCTGTTTTATGCAGGGACTCCTCGGTTTAATACTTGGAATATCGCTCAAAGACAATGGAAACGTAGAAAAGTTGGTAAAATAGTCGAAAATTGGGCAGGAGTTAGATCAGGAGACACTATCGGTCGTGTATATACCGTGCATGTTAGCAATATGGAATGATATTGTCTGCGAATGTTACTACATAACATAAAGGGACCAACATGTTTTTCTGATCTCAAAACTATTGATGGCTATGAACGCCATACTTTTCGAGAAGCATGCGAGGTATTGGGACTAATGGAAAACGACAGTCAATGGGAACTAGCTATGCAGGAATCTGCTTTATGTTCTTCTCCAAGGAAAATGAGAGGCCTATTTGCTATTTTGATTGCAATGTGTGGAATATCAAAACCTTTGGATCTTTGGGAGCGATATAAAAATGATTTATCCGATGATATTCCGCGCCGAAAACAGATAAAAAATGCAGAACTAACTTTTGGAGAAACGATATATAATGAGGCTCTCATAATTATTGATGACAAGGTGAAAGCTATGGTAGGAAAAGATGTAAGTGACTTTGGTATTACACGGCCAAATCGATTGGAAATTGTGCCTGCTGAGTTGTCTAGGGAACTTAACTACAATACTTCTGCGTTAAATGCTCAAATTGAGGAGATGTTGCCAAAATTAATACCTGAACAAAAAAGAGTTTTTGATCAAGTTCTAAGCGAAGTCAATAAAGGAGATGGAGCTTTATTATTTTTAGATGCACCGGGAGGCACTGGTAAAACATTCGCCTTAAATCTTTTGTTAGCACAAATTCGTAAAGATTCCAATATAGATCTAGCAGTTGCTTCTTCTGGTATAGCTGCAACTCTTCTTAATGGTGGTCAGACGGCGCATTTCGATTTTAAATTACCAATAGAGTTAGCAGAAATTGAATCTCCAACGTGTGATGGTATATTGCTCCAAAGATGTAAATTATTGGTATGGGATAAATGTACTATAGTAGTAGGGAACTGTATCCACGACCGCAGTTAAAATTTCAAAATTTGGGTAATTAAAATTTGAAATTTTGAAATTTTAATTGTTAAATAAACAAATATGTAATTTGATACCCGTGGGAAAAAAAATGAAAGTGGCCTGTAGGCAAAATGTGTATAGTGAAGATTGTGAAAAATTATAGTGTGGGTAATGCTTTTTGGTGTTATAGAAATTTAGGGTGTTGTTCTAATGGGGTGATATTGAGACATTGTGTAGTGAGTTTGGAGCTTGAAAGTATTGGCTTAGTATAGACAATGTGGTTCTTATGGGGTGATATTGAGACATTGGGTAGTGAGTTTGGAGCTTGAAAGTATTGGCTTAGTATAGACAATATGGTTCTTAAGGGGTCATATTGAGAGATTGGTTAGTATTTTAGATGATATGTAGAAATAAAGAGTGTAGACAAGTTTGGTGACAACGTCACCAAACTTGTAGATAAAAAAGTCGACTTGGGTTCCTACGGGGTTTATTGTGTGGCTATTATTATATTTTTTTTATTGATAATTTTTTGTGGTGCTTGTGTTTACATTTAAAATGTAGTTGTGTTTATTTAAGCATGTCCGCCCACCTATTGACTCGTGGAGGGTTTGTATATTTTCAGAATTAGGCTATGGGTGTTAAGTTCCAATTAATATGTATGCATATACATACGTACATACAATAAGCGTTTGCTTTTTGTTTATAATATTTTTAATGTCAAGTGGGGGTATTTGTTTTTTGCATCAAATAATCGCATGATCGTTTGGATTTGTAGCTGTGTTGCTTAGTATGACAGATGGTCTGAAATGTTTGTTTACGTTAAATATGCATGGTTAATCTTGTTGGTGTTTTTTTGTTTATTCTGGTGGATGTGTTGGAGAATGAGTCATCATCCTAATTTTTGTTTGTTTGTTGGTGGGGGTTGGCTAGAGGTTGTGTTTACATAAAGAGTCTGTACATGTGGATTGATGTTTGTCTGTCTGTCCGGATTAAAATCTTGCTTAATCTTGTTTATTGCTTTGTTTATTCAGCTGGATATGTGAGTCATCATTTGATACCATAATTTCATTAGTCATCATTTATATAAAATATTACACAATGTTATGTTCTAGTTCTTGCTGTTGCTATGTATACATATGAATTTCATCATATCTCGTAATATCTATAAAAAAATTAGACTTGATGACTACTACGCGATTCTCATAGCATGTATATAAGTAGAAGAAATAGTGAAGATATTCATCGGTATACTCTGATATCTCAACAAGTGCTGTTGAAAGCAAAAAATTTATTAATAAACAATTTCATAGTGTTTTTAAAATAGAACTAAATAAATTAAATAAAATATTTAAATAAAGTTAATTGTTGCTAATTAAATAAACAGTTTGAAAACAAACAAAAAATTTAATAATAAAGAAGTTTATAGTGTTTTTGAAAAAAGGATTAAATAAATAAAATAAAATAATTAAATAAATTATATTGTTGTTTTTGAAAAGAAGGATTAAATAAAATAATTAAATAAATTTGATTGTTGCTAATTAAATAAATCAATAAATAAAAATGAATTCTTCAAGCTTTGTTTGTGAAAAATATGTCAAAAGGAATACAAAGCAAAAGTCATGCTCAACTACAACATGTGCAGATGCCAGTGTCATGTGATGTACAGCCTCCAATGCCTTTATATAACCCTATTCCTTGGAACAATATGCAACAGCATTATCCTGTGTCCTTTCAAGAGCTTCCAAGGACTTCGTACTATCCTACGGGTTTGAACAATCAGTTTTCAGTACCCATACAAATTCCACATCATCTTCCTATTCCCTATCAATATACATCACCAATGCAATGGCTGCAATGTAATATGCCCAACTATTATCCTTCAGTTTTGAATAATCAATTTGCCTTGTCGATGGTCAGTTCCAGATATCCTCAACACCAACAATAACAGTAAATATAATGATACTCCTTTAAATGTAGAACCAAAATATTATGAAATAAACAGTGCATTGAAAAAAATATTGCAACGTAAGGAATTCCAAACAAAAAAGATGATCTTCTGTTTGAAGACTTTGTTCTGGAAAATAAACCTATTTTCAAGGAAAGACTTGAAAAAAGTTTGGTTAAACATAATATTTTAAAATTCTGTGTAACTCTTTATTGGAGAGTACATAAAAATTGCTGGGGAAGAAATTGACTTGTGTCACATTTCTCACAGAACAAAAATGGATCTATTGTGTCTGGGAAGTAATGTAGATGAGCTAATTGAAAAACAATTCCAGGACATTCATAATAAAATGTCAGAATTCCAGGAAAGAGACTCTGGGTGGACTTTAATAAGAATTATTCGCGCTGAAATTAACATAAACAAAAATTAATTGGTAAAAGGATCACATTGGAAATTGAATCTCCAACGCAGGCCTGTATCAACATTGAAAACAATGATGGTTATTGTTTCAAATGGAGTTTAGTTGTCGCGTTGGATACCACAATAATAAAGATGAAGTAACATTGCAGGTCATATAACATCGAGGACATTAGCGCTGATGTCATTTGCTTGCAAAATAGAATTGTGCTTGACTTCACAAATTTATAGTTCCCATTGGCATTAAAAAATAATCAAGCTAAACCTTATTCGAACTAAAATTAAATTTACTAGTTTTTATTTTTAGTAAATATTTCTTTGAAGTCAGTAAATACATCCTTAAATTTAAGAAATTTTTTTTCGTATCTTTTGGAACTATTTTTAAAGATATGAACTATTGCTTTTTTACTCATATCAAGTAATTTTTATTAGTTTCTAATAAAAATTTACTTAAACTTAGAAACCTTTTTGAAGTAATATTTTTACCTAATTTTAGTTTTCAAGTGAAGAAAATGTACTTAATTTAAGTAAAAATTGTTAAAGAAAATTGAGGGTATTTTTTAGTTTATTGGAATAATTTCTCATATTAAGTTAATTTGAACTTGGTTCAAATAAATTCCATGAACTCAAATTAAGACATACGCAACTTAAATTTAGTTAATTGTTTTTTTTTAATTTGATATCTATGAAAGACATATTCTTATTTAAAATATATATTTATTAAATTTTAGTAGTCCATATAATATGTATAACTGTTTGAAATCAAGTAAATAGTACAGAAACGAAGTAAATTTTCTTTATTTTAAAGAAAATTTGTCCATAAAATCAAAAACTCGACATACTTTTTTTAAGTTAATAAAAAGTTAAACTATATATAAAGAAGCTTTTTACTAAATTTCATATTTTCCATACAAAATTAAAATTACTTAATTTAAAGATAAAATATCTTTACTATTACGAGGTTTTTAGTGTATGTATTTGTAATAAGTTGAGATATTTATATACTTAATTTAATTAAGAATAATTAAGAAAACTTGTGTAATTTTTTCAAGCTTATAAGAATTTTCTTTATACTTCCGAAAAGTACAATTTATTTGTTTTAAGTTAAAAATCTTATTTTTAAGTTAATTTTAACTTAAATCAAGAAAATGTCATGAACTAAAATTACGTTCATGTCTAACTTAAATCTAGTTCAAATTTTTTTTAGTGTATGTTAAGGGCGGCTGATATTGATCCTTCAGAAGGCAACGGGAAACCACTGGTGAAACATATCCCTAGAAAACTACATGCAAGTCACACATATTCAATGACCCTCAGTCTCCGGTACAACGAGGGTGCTAAAAATCCCTGGAGGTAAAACTAAAAGTGCAATAAATATAGCTACGTGGAATGTACGTAGTTTATATGAACCTAGAAAATTAATTAACAATATCAAGGACATAAAAAATTGAAAATATATATTCTTGGCATAAGTGCCAAACTCTGGCAAAATGCAATCGGACGGTGTCACTGAATACTACTCTGGTAATGATAGTACACTACACAGTAAAGGTGTGGGTATTATAATAAGTAAAACCATAGAAAGTAGTCTTATGGATTTTTTTCCAATATCTGATATGGTAATTTTAATTAAGCTTGATGCAAAACCACTAAAAATGAGTATAATTCAAGTATATGCTCCTACTGAAATAGTCATTTTACAATGAGATATCAGTAGCTCTGAAATTAACTAAGTCCTATGATATCAATATAATAATGGGCGATTTTAATGCAAAAGTTGGTAAGGTAGAAATCACAGATGTCACCGGGTATTTTGGTTTAGGCGATGGAAACGATAGAGGTGAGAGATTAATCCAATTCTGTCAAGAAAACGAATTTAAAATAATCAATACTTTTTCGACACATCCAAAAAGATTATAAACTTGCACATCACCGTTACACTGCAACGGTAACATTGTACGTAACCAAATAGATTATATACTGATAAATAGACGGTTTGCTTCATCAATAATCAAAGCGACAACATACCCAGGAGCTGATGTACCGTCAGACCATACTATATTATTTGCTAAATTAAGAATTAAACTTTCTTCTACAAAGAAGCATAAACGACAACCTAACCTCGATCTTGAAAGGTTAAATAACGTGCAATTTAAAAACACTATAAGGCAAAATATAAACCAAGAAATCGAAAATATTATAGATATTGAGTCAGATCCAATAAATCTATGGGACGAAACAACAACAATGTTAACCAACATTGTAAACTCAAATAATGGTTTTAAACGAAAAAGAACACATCAGAAAGGGATCACGGATGAAATATTGTCATTAATGGATGAAAGACGAAAATCAGAAATAATAATGATTATGAATATAATAGTTTTACAAAATTTGATTAGAAAAAATTCGTGAAGCTAAGTACTTTTGGATGGAGCAGCAGTGCATAGAAATAAAACAGTTACAAGCTAACCACGATGAATTTAATCTCCATAAAAAGATAAAAGATTTATGTAATGGTAGAAAACATATTAATTCAAATATTTTACTGAATGACCTGAACGAAATAGTTTCAGAAAATTCAGATAAAAAACAAATATGGATACAATATATACAAAATCTTTTTTCTGATGATTCGAGAGCAGAAACCGCAAAGCATGTCGCATGGGGTTTTTTACTCTTTTACTCTCACACGTATGTACTTATTACCTAAAAGTAAATAAAATCAATCAATGTGGCATGAACATTCAAACAGGCACGTTGTGTTATCGCTTCCCTGCGGAAAATTTGGTGACAAATGATCCAAAAGTACTCGTCCTATGACTTGAGAAAATGAGACTGGTACCAAAAATAAGGAGTAGTGAATGGTGAAAAAAGAAAAAGATATTGTATAAATGGTCACATATTAACCATTTTCAGTCAACTAGTTGGTACTCCGGCTAGTGTTGTAGTAAACGGCACTGAACAAATTCGATGCATCTGGATCTAAGGCCTAATAGTCTCCCTTTAATGAGACTGCCATGCAACTCAGGAACCTGTTCCGTAACTATATTCAGATACTAAATCCAGCTTAACTGGTATTTATAACATTGAAATATAAGTTCCAGTGTGGTGGAGTGGGTAGTGTACTAGCCTGTCATGCCAGATGTTGTCGGTTCGAACCCTATCAAAGACATCACTTAAAAATAAAATACAATCTCTACTTGGATTTGTAAAAAAATAAATAAATGAATTAAGCGATAATTACAGCTGAATTTTGGAATAATATTTATATATAATCTATATTATTCTACACCGATTAGGACTGTATAAGATAGTTCAGAGACAAGTTACAAGGTGCATACAAAGTATCAATTAACCCCAACCTAGGCCATCCCCATGTAAAAGTGGCTGGTCCGCTTCATAGGAAGTGTTAGAACTCGGACTGGTCCCTACCACCTGGGGATCGGTCACGTGACTTGTTTTGTGTTAGTTCCGTTTACCGTAGGGTTGTTTCTGGCTATTGCTTGATGTACACTAACAAAAACTTTGTAAGAGCGAGAGTTGCAAAATAAAACCCATGCAAGCAAAATGTATTAGTATGTGTTTGCCGATTGATGTTCTAGATCCATAAATTCTAATGAAGCAGAAATATGGATAATGGAAGGTCCGTCAATAAAAATTAAGGCAGTAAATCAATCAAAAAATAAAAAGGCAGTAGGTTGCAATGCATTACCAACCGAAAAATTTAAAACTTTTAGATGATAAAGGTATTCAAATGCTGGAAAAAGTTTTTAATCATGTTTATAATACAGAGGTTCATCCACAAAACTGGCTTAAATCGACATTTATAGCACTGCCGAAAAAGAATAATGCAAAAAGGTGTCAGGATTTTAGGTTAATAAGTATAATGTGCCATAAAGATTTTTTTGAAAATTATACATCAACGTCTATATAAAAAATATGAAATGTTTATGGGCAGAACTCAGTTTGGGTTCAGAGAAACCATGGGCACTCGTGAAGCTCTGTTTAGCATTCAAGTGTTAATACAGAATTGTAAGGACGTCAGAAAGATGTATTTCTCTTCTTTAAAGATTACGAAAAAGCGTTTGACAGAGTGAGGAACTACAAATTAATAGACATTTTAAGACTAATTAATATATGTAGATACCAAGGAAATCAATTGCATAAAATCGTTATATTGGAATCAAAATGCTGAAGTTTTGGAGATCTCGTAACGGAAAACATTCCAATCAATAGAGGTGTTCGGCAAGGATGCATTTTATCCTCATTGCTTTTTAATGTTTACTCAGAATACATATTCCATCGAAATATGGGAATCAAAATCAATGGTACTCCCCAATAAACAGTATTCGCTACGCTGATGATACAACATTATTGGCCGATAATATTGCTAATCTACAACATCTTTTAAACGCCGTTAATATAAATAGCAACAATTTCGGCCGTAATATGAACATAGATAAAACTAAGTATATGATAGTAAGCAGAAGTAGAAATCCATATATTGGATGTAATTTGTATCTTAATAACGAACCTCTTGAAAGAGTATCAAAATTTAAATACTTTGGATGTTGCTTACAAGAAACTTGGGAAAGCGATAAAGAAATTAATGTCCGCATAGAAATGGCTAGAAGCTCATTCTGTAAACTCAGAAAACTATTAACAAGTCGTGACATTAAGATTAATGTCCGTATAAGATTTATGAAGTGTTATGTGTGGTCAGTACTTCTGTACGGAGTCGAAACATGGACATTAAAAGTTCCTAATATGAATAGACTAGAAGCGTTCGAAATTTTGTTTAAAACTATTTTATTTCAATTTGCTTTATTTTATTTAAAAAACTTTGTATTTTTACCACAGCTACAAGTTTCTTTTGTTTAATTCACGCAAACAACAAATGCCGATCAAATTTGACAGCTTATGTTCAACATTATTTCTTGAACATAACACCCCGTCTTTACGAGACATTTGATATTTCTTAACATAACAAATAACGTCGGCAGAATGACGTCACAAAAAATTCATGTGTTCAAACTTGTGTTAAGGGTGGAGTAAACGTACTGATGTTTGGACACAAATTTTATATATTCATATAGTAAATTTGCACGGCATTTTGTAATTTTTTTATAGATTTCACTTTATTATTTTTCTGTTTGTAAAAATTTTATGAATATGAACATAAAAAATATGCAAAAAATAAAAAAACATCTAAAACATTTATTTATTAACTTTATTTATTCTTTTTTTAATAAAATCAAACAAATTGTAAAAAAACACACATTCATATTAAATTTGACAGCTTGTGTTCTAACATATTTCCTCGCGCTTGTGTTTTAACATTGATTTCCAAACATGTGTTAGGACACAAACACATTCGGTCCACACATTAATTTCTTGTGTTAGGACAGAATTTTGACAATTGCTAACACACAAATTTCCAAACTTATGTCTCGTGAAGTTTGAACAATTATGTCGCAATTTATTTACAAATAAATGTTTCTGCAGTCCACACGTGAACATATGATGTTGGAAATAGAATTTGACAGATGAAAACATAATTATTTCCAAGTTTATTGCTCGTGGAGACCCCCAGTAACAAACAATGAAGTATTAAATAGGCTGCAAAAAGATCGTGAAATACTTACAACAACAAAAAGACGTAAAACCGCATACCTCGGCCACGTTATTAGAGGTGAAATGTATGAATTGTTACAACTTATCGTACAAGGCAGGATAGAAGGAAAAAGAGCCATTGGAAGGAAGCAGATGTCATGGCTGAGGAATATTAGAAACTGGAATGGTCTAAGAACTATTGGTGAACTTGTCACAGTGCAAGAAACAGGAACGAATTTGTACAAATAGTTAACAATCTATATATATATATAAAAGAGTAAGGTGACTAACTGACTGACTGACCCTACGGTAAATGGAACTGACACAAAACATGTCACGTGACCGGTCCACAGGTGGTAGGGACCACTCCGAGTTCTAACACTTCCTATGAAGCGGACCAGCCACTTTTACATGGGGATGGCCTAGGATGGGGTTAATTGTTACTTTCTATGCACCTTGTAACTTGTCTCTGAACTATCTTATGGAGTCCTAATCGGTGTCGAATAATATAGATTATATATAAATATTATTCTAAAATTCAGCTGTAGTTATCGATTAATTTATTTTTGTATTGCTACAAATCCAAATAGAAATTGTATTTTATTTTTAAGCGGTATCTTTGATGGGATTCGAACCAACAACCTTCGGCATGACAGGCTAGTACACTACCCACTCGACCACAGGGGAGCTTATATTTCTATGTTATAAATACCAGTTAAGCTGGAGTTAATATTTGAATATAATTACGAAACAGGTTCCTGAGTGGCATGGCAGTCTCATTGAAGTGAGACAATTAATATTTTATAGATACTATGTGATAGGCCTTAGATCCAGGTGCATCGAATTTATTCAGTCCCGTTTACTACAATACTAGCCGGAATACCAACTAAATTGATTGAAAATAGTTAATATGTGACCATTTACACAATATGTCTTTTTTCATCATTCACTACTCCTTATTTTTGGTACCAGTCTCATTTTCTCAAGTCATAGGACGAGTACTTTTGGATCAATTGTCACCAAATTTTCCGCAAGGGACTGACTGGGGTATCATTGCCCATCCCAAACGACTGAAGCTAGAGACTTGAAATTTCTTACGTCTGCCACCTCCCGATCTATAGAACCGCTAAGAAGGGGTTTTTGGAAATTCAAATGCTAAGGGGGCAAAAACAGGTAAATGCGGTAGCCTTATATCTCCGGATCTAACTAAGATAGACACAAAATTCCAAAAACATCATAAAAAGATCAAAAAATAATCGGACAGGTGTTTGGTACCTTTTTGAAAGTTGTATATTTAGGGGCCGAAAAAGGGTAAAAATATAATTTTGGTACCAGTTATCTCCTAAAATACTAACAATAGAAATGTAATTTAAAATGCATTCTTCTTAAGAAGCCGTCAAATGTGCTTTGGTACTTTTTAGAAGTTCGAATATATAAAGGGTAAAGTTCGGAGTTCTTTTTGGTACTTTTTCCTATACAAATATTTTTTAAGTACTTTCACTGCACGTCTGCTCCCTTCTCAATGTATAGATCCACTACGAATGGGCTTTTTAAAATTTAAATGCTAAGGGGACAAAAAGGGGTAAAAAAGGGGAAAACATCATAATAAGATCAAAAAATAGTCAGACACTTTCTTCGCCCTTTTTAAATTCGTCCATCTAGAGGCCGAAGAAGGGCAAAAATATAATTTTGGTACTTTTTTGTTAGCGCGTTAAAATACTAACGATAGGAATGAAATTTAAAATGTATTCTTCTCTCCTGAAGAAGACCTAAATGCGCTTTGGTACTTCATAGAAGTTCGAGTATATAAAGGGTAAAATTGGGAGTTCTTTTTGGTACTTTTTTCTGTACAACTATTTGTTATATACTTTGAATGCACGTCGGCCCCCTCCCAATGTATAGATCCACTAAGACAGGGTTTCGGAAATCCAGAAGCTAAGGGGACAAAAAGGGGTAAAAACGGGTAAATTAGGTATATCTCCGGATCTAACTAAGGTAGACACAAAATTCCGAAAACATCATAATAAGATCAAAAAATAATCGGACAGGTGTTTGGTACTTTTTTGAAAATCGTACATTTAGCAGACGACAAAGGGTAAAAATATAATTTTGGTACTTTTTATTCACCCGTTTATATCCTAAAATACTAAAGATAGAAATGAAATTTAAAATGTTTTCTTCTCCCCTTAAGAAGCCCTCAAATGTGCTTTGGTACTTTTTAATAGTTCGAATATATAAATGGTAGAATTGGGAGTTCTTTTTGGTAGTTGTCCTGTACAACTATTTTTTATGTACTTTGAATGCACGTTGGCGTCCATCCCGATGTATAGCTCCACTAAGAAGGGGTTTCTGTAATTTTATATGCTTAGGGGGGAAAAAGGGGTAAAAACGGGTAAATTCGGAAAACTTATATCTCCGGATCTAACTAAGGTAGACACAAAATTCCAAAAACATCATAATAAGACCAAAAAATAAGCTGACAGGTGCTTAGTATTTTTTGTAAGAATGTAAATTTTACATCTAAAATTGTTAATTATTGAAATCCCGCAAAAACTTAAAAAAAATTAGTTCCGTTGATTGCTTTTATAATTGCCATCTATCTCGCTCGTTTACAGCTGAGTGAAACAGTGCCCTATACCTCCTTCCCAACCGTGCGTACCCACTAAAAATTATAATGTAACGGGCTAGTAGGTATTTTAAAAGTACCTTTTCAAAAAAGGACCATCTGTTCAAATCACACATATATATTTAAAAATAGTACATTTAAAAAAGCAACTTTTCAAAGAAGGTGCATTTTTCAAAAGTACATATGCAAAAGAGCATCATTTTTTAAAAACACCATTTTCTAAAAATACATTTCCAAAAACTACCTTTTCCAAAAAGTTTCTTTTTCCACAAATTACCGTTCCAAATGGAACAATTTCCCAAAAGTAAATTTTCAAAAAAGTACATTTTAAAAAAGGTACCCTTCTTAAAGGACTTTTTCCAAAAAGTACATTTTAAAAATTAAATTTTTTTCTTGGAGTAACCTTTACAAAATATGTATAGCGATTTAAAAAATTACCTTTTAAAATAGTAAACTTTTTTTCCATAAGTGCATTTTCAATAAAGTTGCTTTTCCCAATAGTACCATTCCCAAAAGTACATTTTTAAAACAAACCCAACTGTTATAAAAAGAACTATTTCTTTAAAATATATTTTCACATGAGTACGTTTTAAGAAAACTGTCTTTTTCAAAAAGTATGATTTCGCAAAAGCATATTTTCAAACAAATTACATTTTCAAAAAAGCTCCTTCGCAAAAAAATATATTTTCATAGAAGTAGCATTTGTTAAAAGTACATTTTCAAAAAGTACATTTTAAAAAGAAAACCTTTTCTAAAAAACACATTTACCAAAAAGTTATTTTTTAAGTATCTTTTCCAAAAATGATCTATGCAAAAAGTATTAATAAAACTCCAATTGGCCATGTTCAAAAATGCATTACATCAGTTAAGATTTGTGTGACGAAAGGAACCAGTACTGCAAATTTGTTAAAAAATTACCCTAACAGTTTTCAGTTAAACGCATATTACTTGGCTTACCCTTTTTGCTAAATTATTTATCTTTAGGAGAGAGAAATACAGTTTCTATATTTGTTACTTTAGGATATAAATTGGTTACCAAAAAGTACCAATATTACATTTTTAACCTTTTCCGCCCCCTAAACGTACAAATTTCAAAAAAGTTCTACGCACGTATTCGCTTATATTTTTTTTATTGACTTATAATGTTTTTTACCCCTTAGAATTCGAATTTCAAATCTCTTATTAGTGGATCTATACATCCAAATGGAAAACTACATACAAAGTGTTTTTCTACACAAAATATATATATTCAGTATATTCATTAATGTGCATGAAAAATAGTTGTATGAAAAAAGTACCAAAAAGAGCTACCACTTTTACCCTGCATATATTTGAATTTCAAAAAAGTACCAAAGTGCATTTAGGCCTTCTTAACCCATTTTGTACCACTGGTCGAGATCTCGACCACAAAATGTTGCTGTTTTTCATTAAATAATTAAAAATATTACGTAGTGGATTTAAATAATTTTGTTTAATTTTTAATTAAGTTTGGGGTATTAGCTTTCCGAATTGAACTTTTTTATCACCCTGCTCCCCTTTTTGAAGTTCCACCAGGAAGGGCACAAAAATATGCTAAAAATAGCCTATTATTAAACTAGTTGTAACTAAGTCCATAATGATGAAAAGAAAAAAAGGGTTATTGATTTAAATAGCCAACAGTTCAAATAAAGATTAATGTATACAAACTAGTTATGGCATCTTCTTCAGTTGACACACAGCCTTGACCATGGCTGGTCGAAATCTGGACCACTGGGATAATTAGCGCACTAAATTTATTTTTAATACTTATCTATTTTTTTTATTATTAATTGAAATATTTTGTATATATCTTAATAAATGTTATTTATATCTTTTGGAGTGAATTATTCGGTTGTTAATATCAAATACGATACTTTTTTTAAATTGCGAATGTTAGTATGTAACAACTACTATAAATATCAACACTGCTCGCATTTACTTTGTATATGTCATGGTGTAATAAGTATACAAATTGCCGTATAAGGGCAACAAATACAAAAATACAACAAAAAACTAAATAATAGTTGTGAAAAAAAACACGTGCTAGGCGTAGCTTACTGGTGGTCTACATTAGCCATCAACTTGGTATGAACATCATGTCGGACATCGCATTTGGCTATTGTAGACCGCTCATGTCCATGTTTCGTACAAGCTATGACATCTATGCCCGAACATATGGCTGAGCATGAATGTTCGCCGTCATCTCTATTCCATCTCTATTGCATTACCACAAAATACTTTGATAAGGCAAAACATGGACATCGCACGTATTCACCACAACAAAGAAGTTGATGAATTTTTTACAGCTGCTCTGCCGTCGTCCTGTTCATCTCCTGTTCATGTCATGGCCAAGTCGATGGCTCATGAAGACGTAGGGTTAAGCACAAAACCCAGAGCAAAAAATAATCAGCTGACGTTATTCTGCCACCTGTACACTTATTACACCATGGTATATGTTTATAATTCAAATTTTCAATTTCTAAAAAGGGGAATACCCGTATATGTGAGGAAGCAAAAGAGATTGACCTCTATGCTCAATTTTTGCTTCATTCTTGTTTACCGATTCATATTGAAAAGTTGTGCTTTCATTCTACGCTTTTTATTCCTTATTCAAAAAAAATGTCGCTAAATATATGAGTACATGTGAAATTTTGGCAATAATTGAGAATTACAGTGATGATGACGATGTGAAATGCAATTGCATAAATTAACCAACGTTGTGTGCTTACCTCCGCTTAACGTTGACGCAGTTTCAGATGAGAGTTTGATGATGAAGAAATTACAATCAATGACCAAATCAGAGGGAATAAGTGGTGGTGGTGACTTTGGGTTACCTGATTGGACAGCGCCAGTGTCAATGCATGGAAATTGCATTGCATGATTGCTGAAAAAACCAATCAGCAGCCCATGAGGCAAATTGATTTTAAGAACTTCATAACAAAAACTCTGTTATTATCCGTCGAACCGGTAACGAACACCGAATTAACTTCGTCCGACGAAGAAAACGAAAGTGACGACGACTTCATAGATCGCCCAACATCATTGCCCAAAATAAAAGGCATGCAAATGTCTGTGTGTGTCAAGGGCTGCTATCGCCGGTACAAAATATGCAAGAAGCATACTGCCTATACTTGTGCTAAATGTAATGTAAATTTACATATGGGTAATTGCTTCAAGGACTACCACAAAAATTTTAAATAATTTTTTTTATCAATAAATAAAAATAATAACTAAGTTCCTTGATATTTTTATTTATTTGTAGCTTTAGCTCCTATATTTATTTACCATTTATTTTATTATATTTCATATCACACAGAAAATTTGTTGCTCTAATTATCCCAGCGGTCGCGATTTCGACCAGCAGTTTTCACAGATAATCACTGGCAGAAAAAAGTTTTATTTTCAAAAATGATTTTTGACCGATTCCTAACTAGCCCTGAAAATTTCATTAAGATATTAAAACATTTATGTAGCCTGGTACAAAATGGGTTAAGGAGAGAAGAATACATTTTAAATTTCATTTCTATCTTAAGTATTTTGAGAGATAAACGGATTACCTAAAAAGTACCACAATTATATTTTTACCCTTTTTCGGATTTCAAAAAAGTACCAAATATCTGCCCGCTTATTTTTTGATCTTATTATGATGTTTTTGGAATTTTGTATCTACCTTAATTAGATCCGGAGATATAAGCTTACCAATTTTACCCGTTTTTACCCCTTTTTGCCCCCCTTTGCATTAAAAGTTCCAAAAACCCCTTCTTAATGGATCTATACATCTTAAGGGGAGCCGACGTACATTCAAAGTACACAAAAAATAGTTTTACAGGAAAAAGTACAAAAAAGAACTCGCAATTTTACCCTTTATATATTCGAACGTCTAAAAAGTACCAAAGCGCATTTAGGTATTCTTGAGGAGAGAAGAGTACGTTTTAAATTTCATTTCTATCTTTAGTATTTTAGGAGAAAAACGGGTTAACAAAAAATTACCAAAACTATATATTTACCCCTTTTCGGTCCCTAAATGAAAAAATTAAAAAAAAAAGATCCAAATACCTGTCCGCTTATTTTTTGATCTTATTATGATGTTTTTTCAATTTTGTGTCTACCTTAGTTAGATCCGGAGATATAATATTACCGAATTTACCCGTTTTTAACCCTTTTCGGCCGCTAAGCATTTAAATTTCCAAAACCCCTTCTTTTCAATCTATACATCGAGAGGGCGGCCGACGTGCACTCAAAGTACATAACAAATAGTTGTATAGGAAAAAGTAAAGTTGAGAGATAAACGGATTACCTAAAAAGTACCAAAATTATATTTTTACCCTTTTTCGGATTTCAAAAAAGTACCAAATATCTGTCCGCTTATTTTTTGATCTTATTGTGATGTTTTTGGAATTTTGTATCTACCTTAATTAGATCCGGAGATATAAGCTTACCAATTTTACCCGTTTTTACCCCTTTTTGTCCCCCTTTGCATTAAAATTTCCAAAAACCACTTCTTAATGGATCTATACATCGGAAGGGGAGCCGACGTACATTCAAAGTACACAAAAAATAGTTTTACAGGAAAAAGTACAAAAAAGAACTCGCAATTTTACCCTTTATATATTCGAACGTCTAAAAAGTACCAAAGCGCATTTAGGTATTCTTGAGGAGAGAAGAGTACGTTTTAAATTTCATTTCTATCTTTAGTATTTTAGGAGAAAAACGGGTTAACAAAAAATTACCAAAACTATATATTTACCCCTTTTCGGTCCCTAAATGAAAAAATTAAAAAAAAAAGATCCAAATACCTGTCCGCTTATTTTTTGATCTTATTATGATGTTTTTTTCAATTTTGTGTCTACCTTAGTTAGATCCGGAGATATAATATTACCGAATTTACCCGTTCTTAACCCTTTTCGCCCGGTAAGCATTTAAATTTCCAAAACCCCTTCTTTTCAATCTATACATCGAGAGGGCGGCCGACGTGCACTCAAAGTACATAGCAAATAGTTGTATAGGAAAAAGTACCAAAAAGAAGTCCCAATTTTACTCTTTATATGTTCGAACTTTTTTAATAGTACCAAAGTGCATTTAAGCCTTCTTAAGAGGAGAAGAATACATTTTAAATTTCATTTCTATCTTTAGTATTTTAGGATATAAACGGACTAACAAAAATGAACCAAATTATATTTTTACCCCTTTTCGGTCTCTAATGAAAAAATTTCAAAAAAGTACCAAACACCTGTCCGCTTATTTTTGGTCTTATTATGTTTTTGGAATTTTGTGTTTACCCTTGTTAGATCCGGAGATATAAGATTACCGAATTTACCAGCCTTTACCCCTTTTTGCCCCCTTAGGATTTTAACTTCCAAAAACCCCTTCTTAGTGGATCTACACATCAGGAGGGGGCAGACGTGGATTCAAAGTACATAACAAATAGTTGTACAGGACAACTACCAAAAAGAACTCCCAATTCTACCATTTATATATTCGAACTTCTTAAAAAGTACCAAAGCGCATTTAGGTCTTCTTAAGGAGAAGAGAATACATTTTAAATTTCATTTCTATCTTTAGTATTTTAACGCGTTAACAAAAAAGTACTAAAATTATATTTTTACCCTTTTTCGGCCTCTAAATGTACGAATTTCGAATAGTACCAAACACATGTCCGATTATTTTTTTAACTTATTATGATGTTGTTGGAATTTTGTATCTACCTTACTTAGATCCGGAGATATAAGATTACCGAATTTACCAGTCTATATCCCTTTTTACCGCCTTAACATTTGAATTTCCAAAACCCCCTTCTTAGTGGATCTATACATCGGGAGAGGTGCCGACGTACATTCATAGTACATAGCAAATAGTTGTACGGGAAAAAGTACCAAAAAAACTCCCAATTTTACTCTTTATATATTAGAACTTCTTAAAAGTACCAAGCGCATTTAGGTCTTCTTAAGAAGAGAAGAATACATTTTTAATTTCATTCCTATCGTTAGTATTTTAACGCGTTAACAAAAAAGTACCAGCATTATACTTTTACCCTTTTTCGGCCTCTAAATGTACGAATTTCAAAAAAATACTAAGCACCTGTCTGCTTATTTTTTGGTCTTATTATGATGTTTTTGGAATTTTGTGTCTACCTTAGTTAGATCCCGAGATATAAGTTTTTCGAATTTACCCGTTTTTACCCCTTTTTCCCCCCCTAAGCATATAAAATTACAGAAACCCCTTCTTAGTGGAGCTATACATCGGGATGGACGCCAACGTGCAATCAAAGTACATAAAAAATAGTTGTACAGGACATCTACCAAAAAGAACTCCCAATTCTACCATTTATATATTCGAACTATTAAAATGTACCAAAGCACATTTGAGGGCTTCTTAAGGGGAGAAGAAAACATTTTAAATTTCATTTCTATCTTTAGTATTTTAGGATATAAACGGGTGAATAAAAAGTACCAAAATTATATTTTTACCCTTTGTCGTCTGCTAAATGTACGATTTTCAAAAAAGTACCAAACACCTGTCCGATTATTTTTTGATCTTATTATGATGTTTTCGGAATTTTGTGTCTACCTTAGTTAGATCCGGAGATATACCTAATTTACCCGTTTTTACCCCTTTTTGTCCCCTTAGCTTTTGGATTTCTAAAACCCTGTCTTAGTGGATCTATACATCGGGAGGGGGCCGACGTGCATTCAAAGTATATAACAAATAGTTGTACAGAAAAAAGTACCAAAAAGAACTCCCAATTTTACCCTTTATATAACGAGTGATTTTTTTGCTATTATCTTTTTGGCAACACTAGTTTTGACAGCTCACGCACGTTTTGTATCTTGTGTCACTGTCAAACATCTTCAGTTTGGTCTATAATTTAATCATGAATCGTCTTACAAACGAACAACGCTTGCAAATTATTGAATTTTATTACCAAAATGCGTGCTCTGTTAAGTTAGATGCAGATCCACTTTTTTATCGAAGAATTGTGTTCAGCGACGAGGCTCATTTCTGGTTGAATGGATACGTGAACAAGCAAAACTGCCGTATTTGGAGTGAAGAGCAGCCAGAAGCATTGCAAGAGCTACCAATGCATCCACAAAAAACAACCGTTTGGTGCGGATTATGGGCTGGCGGCATCATTGGGCCGTATTTCTTCAAAGATGATGCGAATCACAACGTTACTGTGAATGGTGAGCGCTACCGTGCGATGATAACAAACTTTTTTCTGCCCAAAATGGAAGAGCTTGACTTGCATGACATGTGGTTTCAACAAGACGGTGCCACATGCCACACAGCACGCGAAATAATGGACCAATTGAGAGGCGAGTTCGGTGAACAGTTTATTTCACGCTTGGGACCAGTCAATTGGCCGCCCAGATCGTGCGATTTAACGCCTCTAGACTATTTTTTGTGGGGCTATGTTAAGGCTAATGTCTATAGCGACAAGCCCTCTTCGATTGACGCACTGGAAGCCAACATTGCCAACATTATTCGTGAGATACCGGCCGAAATGTTGGAAAGAGTATGCCAAAATTGGACTAAGGGGATGGACCATTTGAGGCGCAGCCGCGGCCAACATTTGCATGAAATAATCTTCAAACATTAAATTATATCGACCCAACTATCGATCCAAATAAATATTTCATGCATTTTTCTGAATTTTATGTGTTTTTTTCTTTTTTACTTTCCGATAGTTCTTATAAAATCACCCATTACTTGAACTTCTATGAAGTACCAAAGCGCATTTAGGTCTTCTTCAGGAGAGAAGAATACATTTTAAATTTCATTCCTATCGTTAGTATTTTAACGCGCTAACAAAAAAGTACCAGGATTATATTTTTGCCCTTCTTCGGCCTCTAGATGGACGAATTTAAAAAGGGCGAAGAAAGTGTCTGATTATTTTTTGATCTTATTATGATGTTTTCGGAATTTTGTGTCTACCTTAGTTGGATCCGGAGATAGAAGATTACCGATTTTACCCTTTTTTACCCCTTTTTGTCTCCTTAGCATTTAAATTTTAAAAAGCCCATTCGTAGTGGATCAATAATACATTGAGAAGGGAGCAGACGTGCAGTGAAAGTACTTAAAAAATAGTTGTATAGGAAAAAGTACCAAAAAGAACTCCGAACTTTACCCTTTAGATATTCGAACTTCTAAAAAGTACCAAAGCACATTTGACGGCTTCTTAAGAAGAATGCATTTTAAAATGCATTTCTATTGTTCGTATTTTAGGAGATAACTGGTACCAAAATTATATTTTTACCCTTTTTCGGCCCCTAAATATACAACATTCAAAAAGGTACCAAACACCTGTCCGATTATTTTTTGATCTTTTTATGATGTTTTTGGAATTTTGTGTCTATCTTAGTTAGATCCGGAGATATAAGGTTACCGCATTTACCTGTTTTTGCCCCCTTAGCATTTGAATTTCCAAAAACCCCTTCTTAGCGGATCTATACATCGGGAGGGGGCAGACGTAAGAAATTTCAAATTCTCTAGCTTCAGTCGTTTGGGATGGGCAATGATACCCCAGTCAGTCCCCTGCGGAAAATTTGGTGACAATTGATCCAAAAGTACTCGTCCTATGACTTGAGAAAATGAGACTGGTACCAAAAATAAGGAGTAGTGAATGATGAAAAAAGACATATTGTGTAAATGGTCACATATTAACCATTTTCAATCAATTTAGTTGGTATTTCGGCTAGTATTGTAGTAAACGGGACTGAACAAATTCGATGCACCTGGATCTAAGGCCTATCACATAGTATCTATAAAATATTAATTGTCTCACTTCAATGAGACTGCCATGCCACTCAGGAACCTGTTTCGTAATTAAATTCAAATATTAACTCCAGCTTAACTGGTATTTATAACATAGAAATATAAGCTCCCCTGTGGTCGAGTGGGTAGTGTACTAGCCTGTCATGCCGAAAGTTGTTGGTTCGAATCCCATCAAAGATACCGCTTAAAAATAAAATACAATTTCTAGTTGGATTTGTAGCAATACAAAAATAAATTAATCGATAACTACAGCTGAATTTTGGAATAATATTTATATATAATATATATTATTCGACACCGATTAGGACTCCATAAGATAGTTCAGAGACAAGTTACAAGGTGCATACAAAGTATCAATTAACCCCATCCTAGGCCATCCCCATGTAAAAGTGGCTGGTCCGCTTCATAGGAAGTGTTAGAACTCGGAGTGGTCCCTACCACCTGGGGACCGGTTACGTGACATGTTTTGAGTCAGTTCCATTTACCGTAGGGTCAGTCAGTCAGTTAGTCACCTTACTCTTTTATATATATATAG
Source organism: Panzeria rudis (assembly GCA_956483635.1). Lineage (NCBI taxonomy): Eukaryota > Metazoa > Arthropoda > Insecta > Diptera > Tachinidae > Panzeria > Panzeria rudis. The sequence continues at coordinate 25,435 of CATQFL010000288.1, forward strand.
ATTGTTAACTATTTGTACAAATTCGTTCCTGTTCCTTGCACTGTGACAAGTTCACCAATAGTTCTTAGACCATTCCAGTTTCTAATATTTCTCAGCCATGACATCTGCTTCCTTCCAATGGCTCTGTTTCCTTCTATCCTGCCTTGTACGATAATTTGTAGCAATTCATACATTTCACCTCTAATAACGTGGCCGAGGTATGCGGTTTTACGTCTTTTTGTTGTTGTAAGTATTTCACGATCTTTTTGCAGCCTATTTAATACTTCATTGTTTGTTACTGGGGGTCTCCACGAGCAATAAACTTGGAAATAATTATGTTTTCATCTGTCAAATTCTATTTCCAACATCATATGTTCACGTGTGGACCGCAGAAACATTTATTTGCAAATAAATTGCGACATAATTGTTCAAACTTCACGAGACATAAGTTTGGAAATTTGTGTGTTAGCAATTGTCAAAATTCTGTCCTAACACAAGAAATTAATGTGTGGACCGAATGTGTTTGTGTCCTAACACATGTTTGGAAATCAATGTTAAAACACAAGCCCGAGGAAATATGTTAGAACACAAGCTGTCAAATTTAATATGTATGTATGTATGTGTGTTTTTTTTACAATTTGTTTGATTTTATTGAAAAAAGAATAAATAAAGTTAATAAATAAATGTTTTAGATGTTTTTTTATTTTTTGCATATTTTTTATGTTCATATTCATAAAATTTTTACAAACAGAAAAATAATAAAGTGAAATCTATAAAAAAAATTACAAAATGCCGTGCAAATTTACTATATGAATATATAAAATTTGTGTCCAAACATCAGTACGTTTACTCCACCCTTAACACAAGTTTGAACACATGAATTTTTTGTGACGTCATTCTGCCGACGTTATTTGTTATGTTAAGAAATATCAAATGTCTCGTGAAGACGGGGTGTTATGTTCAAGAAATAATCTTGAACATAAGCTGTCAAATTTGATCGGCATTTGTTGTTTGCGTGAATTAAACAAAAGAAACTTGTAGCTGTGGTAAAAATACAAAGTTTTTTAAATAAAATAAAGCAAATTGAAATAAAATAGTTTTAAACAAAATTTCGAACGCTTCTAGTCTATTCATATTAGGAACTTTTAATGTCCATGTTTCGACTCCGTACAGAAGTACTGACCACACATAACACTTCATAAATCGTATACGGACATTAATCTTAATGTCACGACTTGTTAATAGTTTTCTGAGTTTACAGAATGAGCTTCTAGCCATTTCTATGCGGACATTAATTTCTTTATCGCTTTCCCAAGTTTCTTGTAAGCAACATCCAAAGTATTTAAATTTTGATACTCTTTCAAGAGGTTCGTTATTAAGATACAAATTACATCCAATATATGGATTTCTACTTCTGCTTACTATCATATACTTAGTTTTATCTATGTTCATATTACGGCCGAAATTGTTGCTATTTATATTAACGGCGTTTAAAAGATGTTGTAGATTAGCAATATTATCGGCCAATAATGTTGTATCATCACACTGTTTATTGGGGAGTACCATTGATTTTGATTCCCATATTTCGATGGAATATGTATTCTGAGTAAACATTAAAAAGCAATGAGGATAAAATGCATCCTTGCCGAACACCTCTATTGATTGGAATGTTTTCCGTTACGAGATCTCCAAAACTTCAGGATTTTGATTCCAATATAACGATTTTATGCAATTGATTTCCTTGGTATCTACATATATTAATTAGTCTTAAAATGTCTATTAATTTGTAGTTCCTCACTCTGTCAAACGCTTTTTCGTAATCTTTAAAGAAGAGAAATACATCTTTCTGACGTCCTTACAATTCTGTATTAACACTTGAATGCTAAACAGAGCTTCACGAGTGCCCATGGTTTCTCTGAACCCAAACTGAGTTCTGCCCATAAACATTTCATATTTTTTATATAGACGTTGATGTATAATTTTCAAAAAAATCTTTATGGCACATTATACTTATTAACCTAAAATCCTGACACCTTTTTGCATTATTCTTTTTCGGCAGTGCTATAAATGTCGATTTAAGCCAGTTTTGTGGATGAACCTCTGTATTATAAACATGATTAAAAACTTTTTCCAGCATTTGAATACCTTTATCATCTAAAAGTTTTAAATTTTTCGGTTGGTAATGCATTGCAACCTACTGCCTTTTTATTTTTTGATTGATTTACTGCCTTAATTTTTATTGACGGACCTTCCATTATCCATATTTCTGCTTCATTAGAATTTATGGATCTAGAACATCAATCGGCAAACACATACTAATACATTTTGCTTGCATGGGTTTTATTTTGCAACTCTCGCTCTTACAAAGTTTTTGTTAGTGTACATCAAGCAATAGCCAGAAACAACCCTACGGTAAACGGAACTAACACAAAACAAGTCACGTGACCGATCCCCAGGTGGTAGGGACCAGTCCGAGTTCTAACACTTCCTATGAAGCGGACCAGCCACTTTTACATGGGGATGGCCTAGGTTGGGGTTAATTGATACTTTGTATGCACCTTGTAACTTGTCTCTGAACTATCTTATACAGTCCTAATCGGTGTAGAATAATATAGATTATATATAAATATTATTCCAAAATTCAGCTGTAATTATCGCTTAATTCATTTATTTATTTTTTTACAAATCCAAGTAGAGATTGTATTTTATTTTTAAGTGATGTCTTTGATAGGGTTCGAACCGACAACCTCTGGCATGACAGGCTAGTACACTACCCACTCCACCACACTGGAACTTATATTTCAATGTTATAAATACCAGTTAAGCTGGATTTAATATCTGAATATAGTTACGGAACAGGTTCCTGAGTTGCATGGCAGTCTCATTAAAGGGAGACTATTAGGCCTTAGATCCAGATGCATCGAATTTGTTCAGTGCCGTTTACTACAACACTAGCCGGAGTACCAACTAGTTGACTGAAAATGGTTAATATGTGACCATTTATACAATATCTTTTTCTTTTTTCACCATTCACTACTCCTTATTTTTGGTACCAGTCTCATTTTCTCAAGTCATAGGACGAGTACTTTTGGATCATTTGTCACCAAATTTTCCGCAGGGAAGCGATAACACAACGTGCCTGTTTGAATGTTCATGCCACATTGATTGATTTTATTTACTTTTAGGTAATAAGTACATACGTGTGAGAGTAAAAGAGTAAAAAACCCCATGCGACATGCTTTGCGGTTTCTGCTCTCGAATCATCAGAAAAAAGATTTTGTATATATTGTATCCATATTTGTTTTTTATCTGAATTTTCTGGAACTATTTCGTTCAGGTCATTCAGTAAAATATTTGAATTAATATGTTTTCTACCATTACATAAATCTTTTATCTTTTTATGGAGATTAAATTCATCGTGGTTAGCTTGTAACTGTTTTATTTCTATGCACTGCTGCTCCATCCAAAAGTACTTAGCTTCACGAATTTTTTCTAATCAAATTTTGTAAAACGATTATATTCATAATCATTATTATTTCTGATTTTCGTCTTTCATCCATTAATGACAATATTTCATCCGTGATCCATTTCTGATGTGTTCTTTTTCGTTTAAAACCATTATTTGAGTTTACAATGTTGGTTAACATTGTTGTTGTTTCGTCCCATAGATTTATTGGATCTGACTCAATATCTATAATATTTTCGATTTCTTGGTTTATATTTTGCCTTATAGTGTTTTTAAATTGCACGTTATTTAACCTTTCAAGATCGAGGATAGGTTGTCGTTTATGCTTTTTTGTAGAAGAAAGTTTAATTCTTAATTTAGCAAATAATATAGTATGGTCTGACGGTACATCAGCTCCTGGGTATGTTGTCGCTTTGATTATTGATGAAGCAAACCGTCTATTTATCAGTATATAATCTATTTGGTTACGTACAATGTTACCGTTGCAGTGTAACGGTGATGTGCAAGTTTATAATCTTCTTGGATGTGTCGAAAAAGTATTGATTATTTTAAATTCGTTTTCTTGACAGAATTGGATTAATCTCTCACCTCTATCGTTTCCATCGCCTAAACCAAAATACCCGGTGACATCTGTGATTTCTACCTTACCAACTTTTTCATTAAAATCGCCCATTATTATATTGATATCATGGGACTTAGTTAATTTCAGAGCTACTGATATCTCATTGTAAAATGACTATTTCGTTTTCTGAGCTATCAGCAGTAGGAGCATATACTTGAATTATACTCATTTTTAGTGGTTTTGCATCAAGCTTAATTAAAATTACCATATCAGATATTGGAAAAAAATCCATAAGACTACTTTCTATGGTTTTACTAATTATAATACCCACACCTTTACTGTGTAGTGTACTATCATTACCAGAGTAGTATACAGTGACACCGTCCGATTGCATTTTGCCAGAGTTTGGCACTTATGCCAAGAATATATATTTTCAATTTTTTATGTCCTTGATATTGTTAATTAATTTTCTACGTTCATATAAACTACGTACATTCCATATATAGCTTATTGCACTTTTAGTTTTACCTCCAGGGATTTTTAGCACCCTCGTTGTACCGGAGACTGAGGGCCATTGAATATTTGTGACTTGCATGTAGTTTTCTAGGGATATGTTTCACCAGTGGTTTCCCGTTGCCTTCTGAAGGATCATCAATATCAGCCGCCCTTAACATACACTAAAAAAAAATTTGAACTAGATTTAAGTTAGACATGAACGTAATTTTAGTTCATGACATTTTCTTGATTTAAGTTAAAATGAACTTAAAAATACGATTTTTAACTTAAAACAAATAAATTGTACTTTTCGGAAGTATAAAGAAAATTCTTATAAACTTGAAAAAATTACACAAGTTTACTTAATTATTCTTACTTAAATTAAGTATATAAATATCTCAACTTATTACAAGTTTTCACACATACACTAAAAACCTCGTAATAGTAATGATATTTTATCTTTAAATTAAGTAATTTTAATTTTGTATGGAAAATATGAAATTTAGTAAAAAGCTTCCTTATATATAGTTTAACTTTTTATTAACTTAAAAAAAGTATGTCGAGTTTTTGATTTTATGGACAAATTTTCTTTAAAATAAAGAAAATTTACTTCGTTTCTGTACTATTTACTTGATTTCAAACAGTTATACATATTATATGGACTACTAAAATTTAATAAATATATATTTTAAATAAGAATATGTGTTTCATAGATATCAATGAAAAAAAAACTAAATTTAAGTTGCGTATGTTTTAATTTTAGTTCATGGAATTTATTTGAACCAAGTTCAAATTAACTTAATATGAGAAATTATTCCAATAAACTAAAAAATACCCTCAATTTTCTTTAACAATTTTTACTTAAATTAAGTACATTTTCTTCACTTGAAAACTAAAATTAGGTAAAAATATTACTTCAAAAAGGTTTCTAAGTTTAAGTAAATTTTTATTAGAAACTAATAAAAATTACTTGATATGAGTAAAAAAGCAATAGTTCATATCTTTAAAAATAGTTCCAAAAGATACGAAAAAAAATTTCTTAAATTTAAGGATGTATTTACTGACTTCAAAGAAATATTTACTAAAAATAAAAACTAGTAAATTTAATTTTAGTTCGAATAAGGTTTAGAAAATTATTTACATCTGATTATTTAGTAAAATTTGACTTATTTATAGGAATTAATATGCTAAATTAAAGCAAAATTTCCTTAAAAATAGTTCAGATAAATTAAAAAAAAATTAATTGCATTAAAAATTGGGATTTGTAAAAATAAATTTAATTTTAGAAAAATGGTTACTAGCTTTAAATATTTTTGACCTAAAATATAGGATATATTATTTCAGAAATATTATCTAGTTAAATGAAAATATATATTTCAAAATTTAATATTTTGTAATAATTGTTTACTAAACTTTAGTACTTGATGTACTTAAGTTTTTAATTTGAACCAAAATTATTTTTCACTTAAGTGAAAATTTTCAAATTTTGTATTTACAGAAGTATGCTTTGACTTTTAAATTAAAATATTTTGCATATTTTACGAAAACAGTAATTAGGAAAGTTGTTTGGAAATTATTGCATAGATATTTCGTGTATAATTGCATGTACATTAAGCTGGGTCAAAAATAGCTTTTCTCAATTTTTAACACGGCTCAAGGATGAAATGGTGCGTGAAGTTATATTAATATATTTTAAGTTTTGTTGCCTCCGGATTGTGTCGCAAGATTGAGATCAATGCTTGAAAAAAAATTTTTCATGTTTAGCACATCCTAATTACCTTGAGAAAATGCATTATAAAATTTTAATCAAAAAAAAATTTCATGCAGTGATCTCAATCTTCACTATCATCTCAATTTACTATCATCTCCAATTTTGACAATTTTTTTACAGCTAGTTTATCTGAACAAGCTGTGAAAAATGTAAATAAAACATTGAACAAATAAAAAGAACATAAATTTACTTATATATATTTAAGCAAAAATTAAAAAAAAATTTTTGAAAAGTGTAGAAGGATTTGCATCCAAGATGAAACAAGTACAATCGTTTGAACACCAAGGTTCGCAATAGCGGTTCAGAGACCGAACCAAGTGGTTCGTATTCCCGTATGAACTTGGTATAATTGATTGCACTGAAATAATTTTTTTGTTTACCTAAGCGGAAATTACCAGTTGTTTAACTAAGCCTCTCTGATGTAAAGAGTGAGGTTGGGATTTGTATGCTGAGTTTGAGTCCGATTTTTGTCTTTTCACATTTTTTAGTATATATATAATCTTAGTCATTCATGAGCCGATTTTGTTGATTTTTATATGTATGAATCTATCGATCAATTATAGCAGATTGATACATAAATTGCTTTATGTTAAATGGGGCCTTCGTCACAGGAGTTTCAACATGAGCAAAAACAAATATACAATACCCTTACCACTTTGTGGTGAAGGGTATACAAATATGTGTAATGAAGAAAAAAATCGTATCGAAATAAGCATATGTTATCTTAAAAGCAAGGTTGGCAACCGTAGCGAGTAACGGTATCGGTAGTGGTATTGCTATTGAAATTATTTTTATTTCGATATCGGTATATACCGCTACCGAAGCGCTACTACCTGTATTAAAATTTAGTATATGAATTCAAATAAATCACTTAAAAACTAATAAGATACTTTAAAAATGCATCGTTTCTAATAGATTTAAACATTTTAACTCCAAATTTGCGATATTTAAGCCACGCTGATCTCCGAAACCACTTCACGAATTTCAAAGAAAATACCAAATAACGTAAAAATAATGTGTTTTTTCTTAAAAAATCCTATAACTCAGCTGCATTTATGCTATTACATTGTTGTACTTGCTCTCGATTAATGTGTAACTTTTACTGCTAAGTTGGTGGGGCCCTGAATTTGATTTTTACCTAAAATTCTTGTTTTTTTCCGAAATAATCAACTGTACAAAACAATTAAATGAAAGATTTGTTGGGAATGTAATTTTCTACAAAAATGTTATATAAACCAAATTGATTAGATTAGTATTTCTTGAGATATAACACTTTAACTTATAAGTATTATAGAGCTGTTACGGTTCATCGAATCAAAAATATAAAAAAACAAATTTAAAGTCTAATATCTCAAGGAATATGGGTGAGTTGCAAAACATCAAAATACATTGTAGTGATGCGCCTTTACTTTGTTTACAAAAACAAAGCAACTAAGAATTTGCATCACTTAATGTGTTTTGATGTTTTAGAACTCATCCTATTAATCTAAGCAATTTGACCTATATACCATTATAGTAGGAAATTACGTTTACAACAATCTTCTATTTATATTTTGTTGGCACAGCTGATTATTTCGGAGACAACAGCAAAAAACCAGAATTTTAGGCAAAATGAAATTCAGGGACCCGTACCAACACACCAGTACAAGTCGTACTTTTAAAAAATTTTATTCCATGTAAATCGTGACCAATTATAATGTAATAGCATAAAATGCGGCTGAGTTATAGAATTATTAAGGAAAATCTATTATTTTTACGTGTATTTTGTATGGAACAAATTTACACGCTTTGGGAAAGTAATTAAAATTAGTATAGAGGGCTATAACTTTCAGAGTAATTTTTTGTCGACATATCCAACCGAATTTCAGATGGGGACTACAAAAATAAAACTACTTGCAATAAAATCACCCTAATGTAGCTCCAACTAAAAATTTTCTTTCATACATATACTTATGCGGGATTTAGACAATGCCTTTTTTTAGTTTGATTTTTTTTCAAGATTTTGTTCAAGCAAGGTATAAAGGTGTTTAGCGGCAGAGCAAAAGAAATTTACTTTCTTAGGCAATATCTTTACTCGGTTAACCGTATTTTTACCACGTCTTCTCCTTAATCCCTTATTAATCTTTTTTACCACAAGAAAAAAATACAAGGAAAAGCACTTTCAGTACGAGCTCTTCTATGAATTTTAAATGTCTAGAAATTGATATCTAGTTTTGAGCAATGTGATCATTTTAAATTTTGTAAAGGAGTTTTTGGGAAAAAGGAAGATTACGGTTTTACCTAGTGTTTTAGTACAACCAAAATTGTTTCATTAAGCAAATTTTGCACTTCATACATATATAGGAATTTATGTACTGAATACAAAGCAAGAAAAACATTGGGAATCCCAAATTCCAAGAAAAAGGTTAAAAATCCTTAACCCTTTCGCTATATTGTATCCATATGGATACACGTAAATTGATAAGTGTCTAACAAGTACCGCATTAATTTTACCTTTGGATTGCTAACGGATTATAGAATTTCCAGGTCTTATTTCTTAATTTAAGTCACTTTTGGAAAATGTTTTGGTTTTATTTTCTTAAAAAAATACGTATTTAAAAAAGCATGTTTTAAATATTTTATTTTTGGTCAAAACAGAGTTTTTTATTTTACTTATAAAAAAAACATATTGACTTTTTTTGAATAAAATTAACTGAAATAAGTTAAAAAGACTTTAATTTAATATTCTGCATAACAATTTTTTTGTTTAAACAATTAAAAAAGCACCGACGATTTTTTTAATTATGCATGTATCCATATGGATACAAACCTATGATGTGGTAAAGTTTTTATTGTAACTCTGTATACACCACTAGATCAAAGTCATTTTAATTTTCATGCTTTACCGATTCATATTTGGAAATAAAACTGTCAATTGGCCCTAGAAACAATAATCAGTAATTTGTTCTACAAAATTTTCACCCTAAGTGCGTTTTCACTTTTCTAAAAAATGGACTATCTTTCAAAGAGGCAAAATGTCCCACAATTTGAAAATTTTGGGGTTACTAGTTCCAAATAAAATATAACTATAGATAATAGTAAGAGATCGCCCTGTTTAAAAAATGCAATTCCTCGTATTTCCCCCTTCTTGGGTCGTTCCATAAAATAATGGGCTCATCCCTCAGAGAATTCCTCTTTTGATCAACTTGGAAAGTTGGAAAATGGCTCGTTTCAACTCAGACCGTTAATTAAGCCCACCATAGATAAAAATATAGGACCACCTCATCCTCCAATTCCTTTTAGTTTTGTTCGCCCATGTGTTTTTTATACTTCATTGAGTACAAATGTATCCATATGGCATCATTCTAAAAAACCACTTTGGAGTCAACTTTTTGGAAAAAATAAAAAAATTTAAATTTATTAAAAATATTTAAGCCCGAATAGTAACAAAATTGGATTTTTAATGCCTAAATTGGAAAACTTGTACCGAAAGGGTTAAATGGGACTATTTACCATACTTGAAGCTCGGTGTAAGAATATTTACTGAATAATTCACAGCATATAAGACCCTGAAACAGGCTGTTTATTTAATGATTCCAGCCTTGCGTATGAAGAAAACATGCCTTAAAGTTGATATTTGTATATGTCCAATATGTATGCTCTGGTTACCGCAGTAACTAAAATTTGTAAACAAATTTTGTAATATGATACACAAGAGTTGGCTTACTTTAAGACCTCGTGGCAACCTTCAAATTTCAAACTTAGGCTCAACTACATTCTTTTAGAGACGTGTGGTTATAGGCGGCCTGTTTGGAAGCTGCTATATATACATATATCAATTTTTTATATAATTTAGTTCATTTGCGAGGTTATGTTCAATACTCCAAAAACTCCAAACTAAGGTCCAAACCAAGCAAAGTAAATGAACTTAATTTTACCGAACGCCAAGCGCAGCTTTTTGCCGACCTCGAAACGTTCGGTCAGACACTATTTAATATAAAACCCGTCCCTTCTTTGGTTAAGGTACTTAAAAATATATTCGACTTGCAAAACAGAAAATTTTTCAAAATTTTATTTGAAAGTTAATATTATTCTTGCCGTATTATACTATTTTTCATACCGAAACGATGACACCAGTATTGAAGGAAACGGTATTTGACTACCGGTATTTTTCAACCGAAAACAATTACGGTATCGGTAGTAATGACAGTATTAAATTTTAAACGGTATTTCATTAGTAGCGGTATTAATTACGGTATCGGTTGATAACCTTGCCTAAAAGGAATTATAAAACCTAAAGCATTTCATATCCATACATACATCAAAGTGAAAGCAAACATTGCCCCAAGGGAAAAACACCTACACAAGTAAAAACACACAAGAGAACAAAACACACAAAAATTTTATTTAGTAGCAACAACAATGTACGTTTGTTGCTTTGTTTTATGAAAATTGGAAAAACACCAATACATTCTTATTTCAAGCAGTGTTCGAAAATTTAACTTATGTATATAATGTACTTTAATGTTCTGTACGGTAGAATATTGTAATACACAAACGCAAATAGTTATTGTGTAGGAAATACACAAAAAAAGAACGGTATTTCTGTTAGTGATCTTGTACCCAACGAAAATACTGTTTTTAACAAACTCAATATAAAGATAAGAACATTTAATAGTGTTCTGTTTTTCGTTGAAAAACTACACTTCGTTGTGTTCGGCCCAGAACATTATTCTTAATGTACATATATTTTGTGTATTTAGCATTAGTATTCGCTTGGCTCTCGTGCATGTATACTTGGATGCGTAGTTGGATAAGATGAAAAAAGAGCACTATAAAACGCTAAAATATAATGTATGTAGTATGCAACCACTACAATTGTACTGTTTTTTTGACAAAACACAAAACGCTAAATAATGTTTGTTACTTGCATTAAAAAATCGTTATGTGTTTGTGTTCGGGTTGTGTAAATATACACAAACACTAAAAAAATAGATATCGTTTCTGCTTGTGTATACAGTACACAATATAACGTTCGGTTTATTTTCGAACACTGATTCCAAGTGTCTTTCTTTCTGGTGGACTCTAGTGTAAGCACATCGCGTTGCCATTGTCAGGTTATTGTCCGCCATATGTATTTTAATTGTCAGATGTGCGAAGTTTCTGCATCTAACAATGGCGTCATTGTCAGAGACTTATATTGGCAGCACTGCACAAATCTTTTTTTAGGGAAAAAGGAAATTAAAGCTTTGTACAGACGATTGTCAGTTCTTACAATATTGTAAGTAAAATGTGCTAAAAAAAATCTTACAATCGTCTGAACTGAAAATTTTTGTCTGACAACGTTGGCAGAAAAAGCATTGTCAGTCGATTTTATACTACCTGCTGACAAAAAAATTGTCAGACATCTCACAATCGTGTGAACACATCGCGTTACCATTGTCAGATTATTGGCAGACAATTGTCAGACATTTTTTAATTGTCGGATATTCGAACTTTCTGCACTGACAATGCCGTCATTGTCAGATACTATTTTATATTGGCAGCACTGCACACATATTTTTTAGGGAAAAATTAAAATAAGAAAAATTATGCAGCTAAAATAGTTAAAATTGTTTATTTATGTTTAATAATAATTTATATTTTTACTTTTTAAAGTTAACAGAAGCACAGGTGATAAATAATTGATGATTTCTGTTAAATGATATGCGTCTGGCAGCGCCAAACAACAGATCTGACAATTATTGCATCTGGCAATCGTGTGAACTGCAAATTCCTTACTGACAATATTGTCAGATAAATTTATTGTCAGACAACTGTCTGTCAATAAATTGTAAGCTTTTCTAACAACTTTGATACATTGGCAGATCTGACAATATTGTAAGATCTTACAACCGTCTGTACAGGGCTTAAGTTATATTTCCGCTTTTTAAAGTTAACACAAGCACAGATGATAAATAATTGATAATTTCTGTTAAATGATGTGAGTGTGGCAGCGCCAAACAACAGATCTGACAATTTTTGCATTTGATAATTGTGTGAACTGCCAACATTTTCACTGACAATATTGTCAGATAAATTTATTTTCAGACAATTGTTTGCCAATAAATTGTAAACTTTTCTAACAACTTTGATACAACCGTGTGAACTAGCAATATAACTTGACCTGACATTTTTTATTATAAGTACATAGTCAGCACATTGGCAGATCTGACAATATTGTAAGAGCTGACAATCGTCTGTACAGGGCTTTAGGGGTGTTTCAGTGTAGTTAACACCATCTATCGGACAACGGCGAAAGTCCGATAGATGGTGTTAACTCGCGCCAAGTTTATAAGTTTTAATATGTGTTTGTATATGTGTTGTATGTACAAACAAAAAAAAAATAGGGAATGTAAAATCAACATGACGCAATTGTGACTTAAAATCTTTTTAAATTTACAACAAATAATTTGTCGTTTAAGTGTGTTAAGCTATGTACAGACGATTGTCAGATCTTATAATATTGTTAGTAAAATGTGACAACGGTAGCAGAAATAGCATTGTCAGTTGATTTTAATACTACCTGCTGACAAAAATTGTCAGATATCTCACAATCGTGTGAACACATCGCGTTGCCATTGTCAGACATTTTTTAATTTTAAGATCATGATCTAATAATACAGGTCTATGCACCAGTAGAACAATACAAAAAACAACAGGCATTTTGTTTGTGTATAACAATCGTAAAGATGTCAAAAACAGCTATCTACAACAGCAAGAAAAACGTGTTTTGTATATATTTTCTCGTTCTGGCAAAATGTAAACAAATATATAACCAGAGAGCGAAGCCGATACATAACAGTCGGTGGCGGTGGCTGTTAGCCGGATGAAGCCGACTCTTCTTTAGAAGAATTATTAGCTATATATTTTTGTCGACAAAAATTAGGCAAAAAAAACTCCAAAAATGGATTATAGTACATTTACATCCACGCCATAAACAGGTTATAAGTGGTTTATGTCGATAAACAGGTTTATTTTCTTGCTTATGACCTGTTTTCCCATACAAATCATAAACTAGTTTGTAGCCTGTTTACAGATAAACCAGTTGTATTCACTCAGTTTTTGTGAGCTATTCTATTTACAAACCAGCTTTTTCATATTTGACTTTCAATACTAAAAAAAGAAAATACATTTTCGTATTGAGTTTGACATACCATTCTATGAACTCATAAAGTATTTTCAACGATAAACCTAATAATTCACAAAAATGCCAATGTTAATTGTATAGTTTTTGAAACTCGCTTAAAACTTTAAACCACTTTCAGCATTGCTGATGTAAATGTACTATTATGTAATGTAAATATAAAAACCGTCATATTTCCGAAACTTTTTGACCAATATGACTGCCGTACATTAAAGTGGAGCGTGCGATTTTTTTGCGAGTTTCAATTCCGAATATCAAAAAAAAGTTGCATTTTATTTTTAGATACATGGGAAAAATAATGAAAAAAATATTGGGACCTACTTTTAGCCCTCTACCGCAGCATCAAGATTTTAAATATAAGATCAAATCGATCAATTTGTGAAACATCATATGATGCAACATCATATATTCTTTATAGCTGTAATAACTCATTACACTCAAAATATTCACTAATTTATACATACAAGGTCAGATTTCAAATAAACTTAAGATGAAATATGAATCAAATTTTCGAATTTCTAACAGCTACATTCATAAAAATTCTTATTTTAGGTTTAAGACTCACAATTGTTATTGAACAGTTTCACGCTAAAAACTGTTTAATATAAAATTGCATTCATAAACACTACAATAGACATTGTGTGTTTTAAGGAATTCTAGATTTCGATACTGGCAACACCACCATGTTTTGTAGTTAGTGTTGCAATAAAAACAATATGATTTCATCCGGATATTGAAATAAACGAATAACTTTTTATCATTTTCATGTAAGTTAAGATTTTTTCAACTCTCTTAATAATATATTTCTCAACTTATTTGATACGAGTTTTCTATGAAGTAAAAGCAAAAAAGAGAAATGATTACAAAAGAATTCACACGATTCTTTAAATCATGTATGCAAGAGGTACTCGAATAACGACCCTGTTTGTATTTGTGTTGATTGTTTCTGCATCACTAACATTTCTTTTTGCTTTTATGTGTTTTGATGGTGCTTTTTTGTTAATTTTGTTTAACTTAAATAATTTAGTGGCATATTCTATTAAATTTTAAAAAACATACTTAAATGCTTATAGCCAAGACTTCAAGCTTTAATTTAAAGAATATCATGTATTCCTGTGTGCTAAATTTGCAAAGATATTTGAAGTTAAAATTGATATATCGATGATATGAATTTATTGAAGGTTTATAGAAGGTGCATACCATCTTTAAGGGCCATTATTACAACTCAACAGTAAAGTGGAAGATAGTTACCGGCATGATAAGCAGAAGTGATCGGTAAACTGACCTGCAACAATTTTTCATTATTACAACTTGCCTGTAAAATAAAAATTATCTTTTTCAAAGTATGGCTATACCAGAGCGCAAGTGGCAACGTCATACATATGTATTTACAATGGCACAGATAACAGGTACACACAAGTCTACAACAAGTATAAATTTGTTGTAGAAACTATACTACAATTGTCAAAAAGTGTTGAAAGATGGATGGAATTATCAGCGCAGGTAGCTCTATAATGAAATTTCCAATACCTTAAAGAAGGGAAACTCCATATTGTGACGAAATTGTGATAATTTCATCATTCCACTAAGTTTGCCGGAGTAAGGTCATGTGTTCTAGTGAGTTCACCTGTTAGATACGTCTTGGTGTTTACTTGATAAAGAAGCAAGTATGGCAGCCTATGAAAATGTGTGCCGATAAAAGTTAGCGGAAGAATGAACTTCCCAGTAAGTTATCCCACACTTTTAGGTTAAATTAAAGTTGTAATAATGAAAAACTGTTTATCCGTCCGATAAAATGCTAATTATAACTAAAGCCGAGTTGTAATAAAAAAAAATTAAGTTGATGTTAATTTTTCCATTGTTCCTTGGAATATTAATCATACCCAATTCTTTCTGAATATAACGTTACGAACCTTAGCCTAATAATCAATTTAGATTCACAAAGCAAATACGTTCGAAATAATCATATTAATAAAACAATTAGCTACTGGCTTGAGCTTTTCACATGTTTACATGTTCATATATACTTAAGTATAAAATCAAACCAAAAAAGTTTGTCTTGAGTAGAACAAAAATCAGAAAAATGGGAATGAAGAAAAATAAACCGATGGCAACGCTGGGAAAGTGCACTTTAATATCAGCTTGAGAGTGATTTAATTCTCGTATTCAATTTTCGCGAAAAAGTTGTATATATAAGAATTAAAATCACATTCAACAGAGCCACCTGACAAGTGGTGATAGCAAATACACGTGAGCACTGACGATGGAAGTGTAGCGGCTTCCGAAAGTGGCGCTACTCTGTTCTGCTGTGTACGTTGAAAAATTAAGTTGATGTTAATTTTTCCATTGTTCCTTGGAATATTAATCATACCCAATTCTTTCTGAATATAACGTTACGAACCTTAGCCTAATAATCAATTTAGATTCACAAAGCAAATACGTTCGAAATAATCATATTAATAAAACAATTAGCTACTGGCTTGAGCTTTTCACATGTTTACATGTTCATATATACTTAAGTATAAAATCAAACCAAAAAAGTTTGTCTTGAGTAGAACAAAAATCAGAAAAATGGGAATGAAGAAAAATAAACCGATGGCAACGCTGGGAAAGTGCACTTTAATATCAGCTTGAGAGTGATTTAATTCTCGTATTCAATTTTCGCGAAAAAGTTGTATATATAAGAATTAAAATCACATTCAACAGAGCCACCTGACAAGTGGTGATAGCAAATACACGTGAGCACTGACGATGGAAGTGTAGCGGCTTCCGAAAGTGGCGCTACTCTGTTCTGCTGTGTACGTTGAAAAATTAAGTTGATGTTAATTTTTCTATTGTTCCTTGGAATATTAATCATACCCAATTCTTTCTGAATATAACGTTACGAACCTTAGCCTAATAATCAATTTAGATTCACAAAGCAAATACGTTCGAAATAATCATATTAATAAAACAATTAGCTACTGGCTTGAGCTTTTCACATGTTTACATGTTCATATATACTTAAGTATAAAATCAAACCAAAAAAGTTTGTCTTGAGTAGAACAAAAATCAGAAAAATGGGAATGAAGAAAAATAAACCGATGGCAACGCTGGGAAAGTGCACTTTAATATCAGCTTGAGAGTGATTTAATTCTCGTATTCAATTTTCGCGAAAAAGTTGTATATATAAGAATTAAAGTCACATTCAACAGAGCCACCTGACAAGTGGTGATAGCAAATACACGTGAGCACTGACGATGGAAGTGTAGCGGCTTCCGAAAGTGGCGCTACTCTGTTCTGCTGTGTACGTTGAAAAATTAAGTTGATGTTAATTTTTCCATTGTTCCTTGGAATATTAATCATACCCAATTCTTTCTGAATATAACGTTACGAACCTTAGCCTAATAATCAATTTAGATTCACAAAGCAAATACGTTCGAAATAATCATATTAATAAAACAATTAGCTACTGGCTTGAGCTTTTCACATGTTTACATGTTCATATATACTTAAGTATAAAATCAAACCTAAAAAGTTTGTCTTGAGTAGAACAAAAATCAGAAAAATGGGAATGAAGAAAAATAAACCGATGGCAACGCTGGGAAAGTGCACTTTAATATCAGCTTGAGAGTGATTTAATTCTCGTATTCAATTTTCGCGAAAAAGTTGTATATATAAGAATTAAAATCACATTCAACAGAGCCACCTGACAAGTGGTGATAGCAAATACACGTGAGCACTGACGATGGAAGTGTAGCGGCTTCCGAAAGTGGCGCTACTCTGTTCTGTTGTGTACGTTGAAAAATTAAGTTGATGTTAATTTTTCCATTGTTCCTTGGAATATTAATCATACCCAATTCTTTCTGAATATAACGTTACGAACCTTAGCCTAATAATCAATTTAGAGCCCTAAACCTATTTTAAAATTTTCATGTCATAAAGATTTATGAATGCAATTTTATGAAATTTTGCTTAAAAGTAGTTTATTGCCCTGTTTTAAATATTTATGAATATGGCTGTAAGTCTTTGTCATATCTTGAAAAAAAACATTGAGGTCGCTGAACACGAAAATTATATTCATTTATTTTTCTTAATGCGCGCTTTCCCGATATTCCCGAAAAACAAATTTTTTTGTTTTTTTAGTTTTTTCGTTTATTGGCGAAAATTCCGAGAACGGCTCATCTGAATAAAATAAATTGCACACTGTTGTATATTCTTTCTTCTGTATTCTTTCATTCAATACACTGATTGTGCCGATCGTATAAAAAAAAGTATAAGACTTACAGGCCTTAAAATTAAAAATATATATATTTTTAGACCTATTCCCAAAAACTATCGTTTAAACAGCTCCATTAAGATGAAAAAATATAGTAAGTATATATTTTTCGGGCTGTATTTCAAAGATAATTTTGTGACGACACATGATGGATGCAATCGCTAAATTCTGATAAAAAATAAGAAGGTTATTAGCCCTTAAGCGAAAACAGCTATATTATTTTTAATACAAAATTAATTTAAATCAGATTGTATTAAACATTTTTTTTTTCGTTTGAAAATAATTGTGTATGGGAATTAAAATCAGCTTTTTACAATTAATGGCTTAAAATTTTCTTATATTTCGTCGGATCTCCTCGATCTTCAACTTTTTTCATTCGGTACAAAATTGGTTTTTACGTGTAGCCTTGAAAATATTATTAAAAATTTTGTTTTATATTAATTAAGCAAATTAAAATAAAATTCATATACGAAATTAGCCGCTAAAGTCGGCGGAGGCTAAACAGCAGGAAAAATGATCGGCTGCGGCTGAGCCGCGGCTATAAGCCGATCACCCTCGCTCTCTGTATATAACAGCAATGGCGTCCAAAAATATAAACAACTTTTGACAGCTTGGCGATTGTTTACGACGATCGTAACGGTCAAAACACAATCCTGCGAAAAATCATTTGGAGAGTTGCATTGACCTAATAATTGGATCATGTGTCAGATGTGCGAAGTTTCTGCATCTGACAATGGCGTCTGCAGCTGACAGACTACTTTTAAGCAAAATTTCATAAAATTGCATTCAAAAATTTATATTACATGAAAATTTTAAAATAGGTTCAAAGATGGTATGCACCTACTATAAACCTTCAATAAATTCATATCATCGATATATCAATTTCAACTTCAAATATCTTTGCAAAGTTAGCACACAGGAATACATGATATACTTTAAATTAAAGCTTGAAGTCTTGGCTATAAGCGTTTACGTGTTTTTTTTAATTTTATAGAATATGTCACTTAATTATTTAAGTTAAACAAAATTCGCAACAAAATTAGCAAAAAAACACCATCAAAACACATAAATGCAAAAAGAAATGTTAGTGATGTAGAAAATTTTTCTTTCACATCAATACATAGTGGTACACGTTGATGAATTTATTTCATGATGAATCATATTTTCTTCATCGTCGTACAGCTAAGATCGAACATTTACACCTTTATATGTGCAACAATAACCGCCAGCAAAAATTTAATATTTTTATAATAAGATTTATTTAATAAATATCTTCAAATTTAAGGTTTTTCATTAAAACGTATTTATTTCTTATATTTTCACCAATTCTAATAAAGAAAATTAACATTAAAGTAAAGACAACAAATGAAATGACGTTTCATATCATAATATATTCATCTGAGCTTGAGCTCTGATGATTATATCATAACGCTGATATAACATTAATAAATTGAGTCTGAGCGTGATGAATTTTCATCATGATATCAATTTCACATTCATCATGATATAAATTCATCAGGTATGGACACTATGTAATAAATTGAGTCTATACGTAATGAATTTGAATGATATTAATTTGACATTCGTCATGATATAAATTCATCAGGTGTGGACACTGTAAGGGAGATCGAATGTAAAAATCATGAGTATTAGGCAAAAGTTAGAAAGTAATTCATATATTATCTTTTACATCTAATTGGAAAGGTTTTTTTTTTAAGTAAATAGAACCCCATGGATTGCCATTATTGCGCTCACCAAAGCTATTTTTGTTAATCTTAAAAAGTTTGTTGGGTGGAGCTTTTTAATGCAAGTATTTCAGATAGTGACAACCGCTGTTTCCGATTTTTAAAAAGCTTACTGGATATAACTTCTGAATGAAAGTAATTAAGAAAGTTTACACCCTACTTTCTTAATTCTATTTTTGCCTCCTATCGATTGCCATTAGATAGTATTGCGGTCAACAAAGATTATAATCTATGTGTGAATTGTTCGGCTATAGGTCATATTTTAATAAAATTATTAATAATAAAAAATTAACAAGTTATTGTTTCATTTAAATTTGTTAAATAATTTTTTTTTCATCCCAATATTTCGAATAGCTTCGCTATTCATCTTCAGGGGAAAACAGCACTGTTAAAAATATATAAAAACAATAACAATTATTAACATCTTTTTACAGAATCTTTTGTATAGCTATTAATACATTACATTTAAATTTAACACAAATAATAATTAGTATTTAATATTTATTATATGAGCATTCTAAATGTTCAACCGTCATTAATAGCAAAAACATATTTACTGACATTAGCTTCTCTGTTTATTAACTATAGTCCTATAGATTTGAGCGCAGTTTTCGGTATCTTGTTTATAATTTAGTCTTTTTTTTGAGGGAACGTCAATTATGTGCAACATTTCTAAAGTAAATCTCCTGGAATAATTTTTCTTTTCTTGTAATATTTGTACATCATGGAAGTTGGGTATCCCTGCAAAAATCGCGACTATTCCATACATGCGTGTAAGGACTACTCCATAATGGACCAGGACTAGTCCCAAACTTCCCCAAACGTATGCATTAGACGTTTTCCATTTAACATTACGATGTCCTAGGACTGGACCACGTGGTCCAGCTTTGCATTACATCGGACTAACCCAAAAACTAGACCATGTAACTACTCCATGGACCACCTACAGCGGCTAGTTTTGAAGCTACTCTATGTCACTACTCCATGGTTCACAAACAGAAAACTAGCTTTCACTTTGTAGTCTACGTAAATGATTTTCCCTCTGCTTTAATAAGTCTCCTTTTATGATGGGAGATACACTGCATTTCTGATTTCTTATAAACAAAACTCACTTTTATTTATTTTTTCGCTTTTACCAAAAAAATAAACTTTTAATTACAAACATTCATTATAACCACAAATAAACTTTTGTGCCATCAGGGCTACGATATTGCTGGTAATTGATGATATTTTATGAAATAGAATTCTTGGCAACACTACATTTCGTGCTAAAACACGAAAATTGGTTTTAAAATAGTCCATAGCTGCATTACATAGGACCATGTTGTAACTAGTCCATATCAGGTAAAATGGACCATGTAGACCAATAATTTTTGCAGGGAAGTGATTTGTCTTTGCACAATGGGCCGCGAGTGCAGTTTTTTGCTCTAAAGGTTTGTTAGCTCTCAAATCCGACTTATGAGATGCTAGTCTAGCTTGTAGCTTTGTTTTAGATGTTCCAACGTATCTTTTGTTACATGAACCCGAATCGTTGCCGCTGCATTTGATGCTATTATGACATTGCATTTTTCTTCTTTCTTCAGTTTCGATGTTGTGTTACTATATAAGCTTTGTAAGGTGTTGTTTGTTTTAAAGGCTAATTGAAACTTATCAGTATCATAAAGGTTTGATTTTTGTAACCTTTCAGAAAATCCGGGCATACACGTTAACCCTTTATAATATTGTGACCGTTTTTCTCTTTGTTCTCCTCTATCGCTCATTTTCAATAAATGTTTTATTGTTGTTTTCGGAAAATCATTCATTGTTAAAATTTCTTCTATTTTACGTTTATTTTGTTCCCAAAAAATATCATCGCTAATGTTGATCACCCGTCTGATGAAATTGTTGGCTGTGTTTATTATAATTCTTCTAGGGTGTTTAGAAAAAAAGTTTATCAAGCGACCAGATGCAGTAGGTTTTTGATACCAGTTAACTTTCATCTCGTTATGATGTCTAATGACCATTGCATCCAAATATGGTAACCTGTTATCATTCTCCCTTTCTACTGTGAACTGTATTTGTGAGTTAAATGAGTTTAAAACATTTAGAACCTCCTGCAGTGTATCTTTGTGTATAATAGCAAAAATGTCGTCAACATATTTTGTTAAAATCCTCGGTTTCGATAATAGGTTATCTAGTGAATGGTCTTCCATTACAATGTCGAAAACTACTGGTGACACTGGTGAGCCCATTAGCATTTCCTTGCATTGCTCATAGATCTTCTCTTCGTATTTAAAATAGCGGCTGTCTTTAATGCAAAATCTTAACAAGTACATTAAACGATTTTTTGGTATTTTTGTGTGTTCCTCTAATTTTTCCCATTTTTTCTCTATTATCTGCAGTGCTAAATTTATCGGTATGCTTGAAAATAGCGATACGACATCAAATGATACCATTATTTCATTTTCATCTATTGATGTATTATTAATTCTTGATTTAAAATCTATTGCATCTATCACGTTGTACGTTGAGTTTTTTGTTAAATTTTTCAAAATGTACTAAGTATTTGCATAGTTCGTAGGATGGTGCATTCTGTGATGAACAAATAGGTCTCAAATGTGTGCCTATTTTGTTTACTTTTGGTAACCCATATATTTTTGGTGCAGTAGATGTATTGGTTTTCAGTTTGTTTTTTTTTCATTAATTGTTATGATGTTGAGATTCTACAGTTTTTCAACAAATGTATTGTTTTTTGTATGTAACGGTGAGGTTGGTCGGTGAGACGTCAATAAGTACACATATCTCCTAGAATTCGACTCATTTTATCTCTATATTCTTGTTCATTTATTCAATATATATATATATATATATATATATATATATATATATATATATATATATATATATATATATATATATATATATATATATATATATATATATATATATATATATATATATATATATATATATATATATATATATATATATATATATATATATATATATATATATATATATATATATATATATATATATATATATATATATATATATATATATATATATATATATATATATATATATATATATATATATATATATATATATATATATATATATATATATATATATATATATATATATATATATATATATATATATATATATATATATATATATATATATATATATATATATATATATATATATATAAGTTATACACAGCAAACTTTTTAAAAAAAAAAACACCGAAAAGTGTTTCGTTTAGAAAAATAAAATTCTTTGTTGACATATATATATATATATATATATATATATATATATATATATATTATATATATATATATATATATATATATTATATATAAATATATATATATTATATATATATATATAATATATATATATATAAATATATATATATATATAGTATATATATTATATATATATATATATATATATATATATATATATATATATATATATATATATATATATATATATATATATATATATATATATATATATATATATATATATATATATATATATATATATATATATATATATATATATATATATATATATATATATATATATATATATATATATATATATATATATATATATATATATATATATATATATATATATATATATATATATATATATATATATATATATATATATATATATATATATATATATATATATATATATATATATATATATATATGTCAACAAAGAATTTTATTTTTCTAAACGAAACACTTTTCGGTGTTTTTTTTTTTGGCAATCTTTAAAAAGTTTGCTGTGTATAACTTCGGAATGGATGAACGAATATGAATGTAAACAAAATACCTTGTTTTCATCTCTGAAAAATTGTTCGAAGTTTTACCAAAATTTGTTTTTTTCTCATGAGTGCGAAAACAATAATATATTGCTCTGCTGTATTTTTTGGTAGTAAATAAATGTTCCTTTTATTAATATGATTATTTCGAACGTATTTGCTTTGTGAATCTAAATTGATTATTAGACTAATGTTCGTAACGTTATATTCAGAAAGAATTGGACATGATTAATATTCCAAGGAACAAGGGAAAAATTAACATCAACTTAATTTTTCAACGTACACAGCAGAACAGAGTAGCGCCACTTTCGGAAGCCTCTACACTTCCATCGTCAGTGCTCATGTGTATTTGCTTATCACCACTTGTCAGGTGGCTCTGTTGAATGTGATTTCAATTCTTATATATACAACTTTTTCGTGAAAATTGATATTAAAGTGATATTAAAGTGCACAAGCTGATAATAAAGTGCACTTTCCCAGCGTTGCCATCGGTTTATATCTTTCCATTTCCATTTTTCTGATTTTTGTTCTACTCAAGACAAATTTTTTTGGTTTGATTTTATACTTAAGTATATATGAACAAGTAAACATGTGAAAAGCTCAAGCCAGTAGCTAATTGTTTATTAATATGATTATTTCGAACGTATTTGCTTTGTGAATCTAAATTAATTATTAGGCTTTGTTGCGAGTTTAATTTTTTTATGAAAAATCGGTAAAAAACTTCATGTATGAAAAAAAAATGGCTAGATTAAAATAACAGTGGCTAAATAAATAGCTAATGGCTAATTAAACTTTTCTTCTGGCCAAACCGGATAAAAAATGGCTAAATTGGCTCACTGTTGTAAGCAATGTAAAGCAGCGATGCAAAATGTGGCACAATCAAGCCATTTACGGCACTTTTGAATGTTTGATGGCCCTGTGGTACCTTCTAATCTATTTTGGCTCTTTAAGCTCAAAATTAAACTAGCTACTTCCAGCCGTTCAAACGTTTGTATACGAATTTATGTATACAGAATCGTTCAAGGAATTCTTTCTATTCAACTCTCCTAATAGCCTTTTTACAATCAGCCACATCTTAGAGGAATGCGTGGAAAATGTTGAAAATGGAAAGAACATGTTTACATTTGCAACATCTTTAATCTTCCATCTGTCATTATATTTATTTTCTCGTACTTGATGAAAAGTCATATTGTGCTTACTAAATTAATACTTTAAGTTTATTAAGAAAAACAACAAATTAATTGTTTGTGATTTAACATAACAAAAACAATAATTAATGCAATGTTTTTAGTTAATAAAATCTCGTGTTAAATAAATACTTATTTCATGTACCACTAATTTTGAATTATGTGTCTATAAATTTACATACATACATAGGTACATATCACAATGGCTCATACCGGATGGAAAATTATATTTTCATTTCAGTATCAAAAAATTTTTAGACTACTTTTTCGACCCGGAGAGTAAAATATTTTTTGGTTTTTTAGCATTTTTGTTGAAAAGGCAAATATACCCTACATTTGATGAACGCAGGTTTCTTATTACGATAGCTATGACCAATTTCAAAAAGTTTTGAACACCGTAACACCGAAAAAAAGCGTTAGATAAAAAATTACATATTTGTTAGTATTACTAAGAATTATGAACTGATATATATGTATATACATTTTTAATTTTCATTCGGAGGGTTGGGGGTGGTCCTAGGTGTATGCAAATACGGGGCAGCCCTTTATACTCTGCCATTCATCTCATAAAAGGTTGATCCTACAAAATATAACTGTATTTATGGTAATTTTCAAAAACTCATTGATTTATTCAGACCAGATTTTTCGGCCATTGACTTCTGATATTTTGTACATTTCCGTACACGAGATTACGTGAGACTTTGGAGATATATTATACAAGCCCAAGACACAATTATATGATATGTGATGGAAATCGATCGATTTCAAATCACGCAGATTTATAAAAAAAATTTCGAGGCTCAGACCATTTTATTCGAACTTAAATTCGGTTTCACTGTATCGTGTGATATACAGAACACCTATTTGGCTATTATTGGACTTGTAAAATCACGTGATTTTAAATCGATCAATTTCCATCACATACCAGTATATACCGGTTTTCGCCAGCGCAATAATCTATTAAGGCCAAACGGACTTATTTCTCATATAATTGCGCAATAATTTTAAATGGCTTTAATACCAGTGCAGAACAATTACGTCCTTATTTCTTTGTAAGGCTGAGGTCACACGTGCATTTTAAAAACGCACATTTCTGAATTTTTGAGCATAATTTATGGTTTTTGGGCATTACATGCTATTATAAAGTATTATTCAGTTCCCACCAAACCAAAGGTTTCGACATTTTCTGAAGTCAGACTTGTCGTAACGAATTCGTTAAGAAATTTCGGTAGTTTGTCTAAAATCAGACTTTTCGTAACGAATTCGTTAAGATATTTTGGTAGTTTGTCGCAACGAATTTGTTAGAACATTTCGGTAGTTTGTCTGAACTAATTGCTTTCGGATACATTTATTTTTCAAAATGTACTAAGTATTTGCATAGTTCGTAGGATGGTGCATTCTGTGATGAACAAATAGGTCTCAAAGGTGTGCCTATTTTGTTTACTTTTGGTAACCCATATATTTTTGGTGCAGTAGATGTATTGGTTTTCAGTTTGTTTTTTTTCATTAATTGTTATGATGTTGAGATTGTACAGTTTTTCAACAAATGTATTGTTTTTGTATGTAACGTTGAGGTTGGGTCTCTTTTTAGACGTCAATAAGTACACATATCTCCTAGAATTCGACTCATTTTATCTCTATATTCTTGTTTATTTATTCAACATATATATATATACTTATATATATATATATATATATATATATATATATATATATATATATATATATATATATATATATATATATATATATATATATATATATATATATATATATATATATATATATATATATATATATATATGTCAACAAAGATTTTTATTTTTCTAAACGAAACACTTTTCGGTGTTTTTTTTTTTGGCAATCTTTAAAAAGTTTGCTGTGTATAACTGCGGAATGGATGAACGAATATGAATGTAAACAAAATACCTTGTTTTCATCTCTGAAAAATGGTTCGAAGTTTTACCAAAATTTGTTTTTTTCTCATGAGTGCGAAAACAATAATATATTGCTCTGCTGTATTTTTTGGTAGTAAATAAATGTTCCTTTTATTAATATGATTATTTCGAACGTATTTGCTTTGTGAATCTAAATTGATTATTAGACTAATGTTCGTAACGTTATATTCAGAAAGAATTGGACATGATTAATATTCCAAGGAACAAGGGAAAAATTAACATCAACTTAATTTTTCAACGTACACAGCAGAACAGAGTAGCGCCACTTTCGGAAGCCTCTACACTTCCATCGTCAGTGCTCATGTGTATTTGCTTATCACCACTTGTCAGGTGGCTCTGTTGAATGTGATTTCAATTCTTATATATACAACTTTTTCGTGAAAATTGATATTAAAGTGATATTAAAGTGCACAAGCTGATATTAAAGTGCACTTTCCCAGCGTTGCCATCGGTTTATATCTTTCCATTCCCATTTTTCTGATTTTTGTTCTACTCAAGACAAATTTTTTTGGTTTGATTTTATACTTAAGTATATATGAGCAAGTAAACATGTGAAAAGCTCAAGCCAGTAGCTAATTGTTTATTAATATGATTATTTCGAACGTATTTGCTTTGTGAATCTAAATTAATTATTAGGCTTTGTTGCGAGTTTAATTTTTTTATGAAAAATCGGTAAAAAACTTCATGTATGAAAAAAAATGGCTAGATTAAAATAACAGTGGCTAAATAAATAGCTAATGGCTAATTAAACTTTTCTTCTGGCCAAACCGGATAAAAAATGGCTAAATTGGCTCACTGTTGTAAGCAATGTAAAGCAGCGATGCAAAATGTGGCACAATCAAGCCATTTACGGCACTTTTGAATGTTTGATGGCCCTGTGGTACCTTCTAATCTATTTTGGCTCTTTAAGCTCAAAATTAAACTAGCTACTTCAAGCCGTTCAAACGTTTGTATACGAATTTATGTATACAGAATCGTTCAAGGAATTCTTTCTATTCCACTCTCCTAATAGCCTTTTTACAATCAGCCACATTTTAGAGGAATGCGTGGAAAATGTTGAAAATGGAAAGAACTAGTTTACATTTGCAACATCTTTAATCTTCCATCTGTCATTATATTTATTTTCTCGTACTTGATGAAAAGTCATATTGTGCTTACTAAATTAATACTTTAAGTTTATTAAGAAAAACAACAAATTAATTGTTTGTGATTTAACATAACAAAAACAATAATTAATGCAATGTTTTTAGTTAATAATATATATATATATATATATATATATATATATATATATATATATATATATATATATATATATATATATATATATATATATATATATATATATATATATATATATATATATATATATATATATATATATATATATATATATATATATATATATATATATATATATATATATATATATATATATATATATATATATATATATATATATATATATATATATATATATATATATATATATATATATATATATATATATATATATATATATATATATATATATATATATATATATATATATATATATATATATATATATATATATATATATATATATATATATATATATATATATATATATATATATATATATATATATATATATATATATATATATATATATATATATATATATATACAAAGATTTTTATTTTTCTAAGCGAAACACTTTTCGGTGTTTTTTTTTGGCAATCTTTAAAAAGTTTGCTGTGTATAACTTCGGAATGGATGAACGAATATGAATGTAAACAAAATACCTTGTTTTCATCTCTGAAAAATGGTTCGAAGTTTTACCAAAATTTGTTTTTTTCTCATGAGTGCGAAAACAATAATATATTGCTCTGCTGTATTTTTTGGTAGTAAATAAATGTTCCTTTTATTAATATGATTATTTCGAACGTATTTGCTTTGTGAATCTAAATTGATTATTAGACTAATGTTCGTAACGTTATATTCAGAAAGAATTGGACATGATTAATATTCCAAGGAACAAGGGAAAAATTAACATCAACTTAATTTTTCAACGTACACAGCAGAACAGAGTAGCGCCACTTTCGGAAGCCTCTACACTTCCATCGTCAGTGCTCATGTGTATTTGCTTATCAAAACTTGTCAGGTGGCTCTGTTGAATGTGATTTCAATTCTTATATATACAACTTTTTCGTGAAAATTGATATTAAAGTGATATTAAAGTGCACAAGCTGATAATAAAGTGCACTTTCCCAGCGTTGCCATCGGTTTATATCTTTCCATTTCCATTTTTCTGATTTTTGTTCTACTCAAGACAAATTTTTTTGGTTTGATTTTATACTTAAGTATATATGAACAAGTAAACATGTGAAAAGCTCAAGCCAGTAGCTAATTGTTTATTAATATGATTATTTCGAACGTATTTGCTTTGTGAATCTAAATTAATTATTAGGCTTTGTTGCGAGTTTAATTTTTTTATGAAAAATCGGTAAAAAACTTCATGTATGAAAAAAAATGGCTAGATTAAAATAACAGTGGCTAAATAAATAGCTAATGGCTAATTCAACTTTTCTTCTGGCCAAACCGGATAAAAAATGGCTAAATTGGCTCACTGTTGTAAGCAATGTAAAGCAGCGATGCAAAATGTGGCACAATCAAGCCATTTACGGCACTTTTGAATGTTTGATGGCCCTGTGGTACCTTCTAATCTATTTTGGCTCTTTAAGCTCAAAATTAAACTAGCTACTTCAAGCCGTTCAAACGTTTGTATACGAATTTATGTATACAGAATCGTTCAAGGAATTCTTTCTATTCAACTCTCCTAATAGCCTTTTTACAATCAGCCACATCTTAGAGGAATGCGTGGAAAATGTTGAAAATGGAAAGAACATGTTTACATTTGCAACATCTTTAATCTTCCATCTGTCATTATATTTATTTTCTCGTACTTGATGAAAAGTCATATTGTGCTTACTAAATTAATACTTTAAGTTTATTAAGAAAAACAACAAATTAATTGTTTGTGATTTAACATAACAAAAACAATAATTAATGCAATGTTTTTAGTTAATAAAATCTCGTGTTAAATAAATATTTATTTCATGTACCACTAATTTTGAATTATGTGTCTATAAATTTACATACATACATAGGTACATATCACAATGGCTCATACCGGATGGAAAATTATATTTTCATTTCAGTATCAACAAATTTTTAGACTACTTTTTCGACCCGGAGAGTAAAATATTTTTTGGTTTTTTAGCATTTTAGCATTTGATGAACGCAGGTTTCTTATTACGATAGCTATGACCAATTTCAAAAAGTTTTGAACACCGTAACACCGAAAAAAAGCGTTAGATAAAAAATTACATATTTGTTAGTATTACTAAGAATTATGAACTGATATACATGTATATACATTTTTAATTTTCATTCGGAGGGTTGGGGGTGGTCCTAGGTGTATGCAAATACGGGGCAGCCCTTTATACTCTGCCATTCATCTCATAAAAGGTTGATCCTACAAAATATAACTGTATTTATGGTAATTTTCAAAAACTCATTGATTTATTCAGACCAGATTTTTCGGCCATTGACTTCTGATATTTTGTACATTTCCGTACACGAGATTACGTGAGACTTTGGAGACATATTATACAAGCCCAAGACAAAATTATATGATATGTGATGGAAATCGATCGATTTCAAATCACGCAGATTTATAAAAAAAATTTCGAGGCTCAGACCATTTTATTCGAACTTAAATTCGGTTTCACTGTATCGTGTGATATACAGAACACCTATTTGGCTATTATTGGACTTGTAAAATCACGTGATTTTAAATCGATAAATTTCCATCACATAGTAGTATATACCGGTTTTCGCCAGCGCAATAATCTATTAAGGCCAAACGGACTTATTTCTCATATAATTGGGCAATAATTTTAAATGGCTTTAATACCAGTGCAGAACAATTACGTCCTTATTTCTTTGTAAGGCTGAGGTCACACGTGCATTTTAAAAACGCACATTTCTGAATTTTTGAGTTTAATTTATGGTTTTTGGGCATTACATGCTATTATAAAGTATTATTCAGTTCCCACCAAACCAAAGGTTTCGACCTTTTCTGAAGTCAGACTTGTCGTAACGAATTCGTTAAGAAATTTCGGTAGTTTGTCTAAAATCAGACTTTTCGTAACGAATTCGTTAAGATATTTTGGTAGTTTGTCGCAACGAATTTGTTAGAACATTTCGGTAGTTTGTCTGAACTAATTGCTTTCGGATACATTTATTTAATGTGAGTTTTTGCAAATAAAACTAAAAAAACAATAAAAATTTGATTTATAAGTAAAAACCGGCTAAAAGTTTTCAGATTGGTTTAAAGAAATATAATAAATAAAGAAGAACATTTAAAAGAAATATTTATTCGCCAATTACAATTTTGAATCTAAATTTTCGTGGAAAGAATTAATTAAAGCAAGACAAGATAAGAAAAAGTAGATGAAAAGAATGAAATATTGTATCACCGCAAAGGACCGACAGTAAAATTCATTATAAAGACTTACGACTGTAATCTTTTAATTTAAATTATAGTTTTACAGGGACCGTAACTGTTATGACTTTTATTCGAAAAAGTCAAATAATAATAGTTATTTTTTGACCAATATGTTTCCGGTCAAAAAATAATGGTTATTTTTTTACTATTATTTTTTAGGTCAAAAATAAGTTAAAATTTGACTGATATTTTTTTGGTCAAAAATAAAAGTTAAAATTTGACCGATATTTTTTTGGTCAAATATAAAAGTTAAAATGTGACTGATATTTTTTTAGTCAAAAATAAAAGTTAAAATTTTACCGATATTTTTTCGGTGAAAAATAAAAGTTACAATTTTACCGATATTTTTTTGGTCAAAAATAAAAGTTAAAGTTTCAAAAAAGAGCAATTAATATATGGAGCTAATAATCTCACATGGTGAATATCCTACTAATCAACATCGATTTAACTGTAAGTGAATATGAATAGCTGTTATATAAAATTTTGTTAAATAAATTGGTTCAATAGCTGATGTTCCTGCTCACTAATATCAAGGATGACAAGTGGTTAAAATAAACAAAGAATGCTGGGGTAGCAATTTCTCAATCCGTTTAAATTTTAGCTTTTATTTATGACAAAAAAAAATCGGTCAAAATATAACTTTTATTTTTGACTAAAAATATCAGTCAAATTTTAACTTTTATTTTTGACCAAAAATGTATCGGTCAAATTTTAACTTTTATTTTTGACTAAAAATATATCAGTCACATTTTAACTTTTATTTTTGAGCAAAAAAATATCGGTCAAATTTTAACTTTTATTTTTGACCAAAAAATATCGTTTAAATTTTAACTTTTATTTTTGGCCGAAAAATTATGAGTCAAAATATAACAGTTATATTTAAACTTTTTTGAAAAAAGTAAAAAATAAAAGTATTTTTAGATTTGTATTCCTTAGCTCACGACCATCACAATGCTATAGTCATATATTATATAGACAAATTATTTATGTCTCACTTTTTGAAGTAAAATTTGGATAATAACTGTTATTTTCGGTACTTGTAGTTTTATTATGTTATATTAAATTAAATCATATAATATTGAAGTGATGAAATGAAATGATTGAAAATAATTTTTAAATGAATAACTATTAAAAAAGTTGAGGAAAATTCGAAACGAGTTCACTAAGAAATCATACCTACATATCGTTAAGAGTTCGTACCAACATGTCGTAACGATTTCGCACATACACGGCGTTGCGAATTGGTACCGACATATCGTTACGATTTCGTAGCTACATATCGTTACGAAGTCGTGTCAACCCTCTCATACAAAAATCTTTACGATTTCGGTAAGATATCGGTTCCGAAATCGGAAGATTTTGCAGAACAGGCGTTACGAGTTCTTTACGAAATCGGAACATTGTAGATAAGAATGAGAGAGAAAATGTAGTCCTCAAAACCATCTTATAAGGCCTCAGTCTTAGTTGATATAAAAGATCATACCGGGTTTTTACAGATGGATTTATTGCGGCGCCGACGAAAATCGGTACACTGCACCGATAGTAGGATCTTAGCTTCAGCATTTTTTACCTTATTTGAGAGGGCTATATTGAATTTGAGGCATTCAGTAATGTTCAATTGTATTAAAAAATTAGAAAATATGGAATAAGCTAATGAATTTATATACAGCAGTGATATTATTTGGAGAGTAGTCAAGTGAGTCAGTGGAATAACATGGTATTTTTTAGGTGGCATGCAATAACGTTCATGGAAATGATGTCCGTGGTCATTCTTTCACATAAAAAAGGAAAAATGTACATGGGCATTATTTCCATTTCGAAAAGAATATAATATCCAGTGTACTGGTTTCGCAGACTAAAATGTTTTTTCTTAGCCCGCCTTCGGCCGGTCGTAAGGATTTTATCGTCTGAGTTTGTCGAATAGTGGCTTCGCTGAGTAACGATTTTTTGCTATGTGCTGATTTACACTGGAAAACATTGTTTTCCGAAAACTTAATTTTTCAGTGCAAAAGAACGAGATAGGAGTACAAGTGGTATATATTTCTTTTTCATCACTCTCACGCAAAAGAAAATGTTCGACGGCAAATGTTTCCCAATGTAAACAACGTGTATACAACGTGGAAATAACGTCCATGGTCATCATTTCCATGGATGTTATTGCAATCTACCACTTTTTAATATCAAATAGTATAAAAAAGTACGATCGTATCAATTTTTCCATCACTGGCTCACTCACATGTTATTAATTTTGTTCCAATCTAATGTCATTTTGCTAGCGATGACACTAAAATTATCGAAAGATGTAATATGAAACAAAATGAGATATGAACATCTTTGAAAGTAAGAAAGATATATATTTTTAGCCCTGTCCAATTCTTATGGGAAGATGATAACATCTTGGCGAATTGATGAAAGATGTGGTTAGATGTAAAAAGCCTATAAGCATGTGTATATAGAATTTTTTCTTTCCAAAATATGATTAAAACCAACATAAATAATCGTCTTCATGTAAATACCGTGTCATCTTTAATACAATCCATATATTTAATGAAATCTAATTCTTGTAATTGTTATGATAATGATATTTTAAAACTTATAACACAGAAAAATGTTACAAACAGTTCAGCAACGGTTGGAGACTAAAAACTTGGGGACTACAATTTTATTTTTTTAAACTACATATAAAATATGTATTTATTTAATATAGCTTTAACCAAAAATACTTTTAAGCAATGCGAATTTTTGTCGTTCATATTTGTTTTTGTTCTAATAGCCTTTTACACTCACCCACATTTTAGAGGAATGCGTGAAAAATTATAAAAATGAAAAAACATGTTTACATTTGCAACATCTTTCATCTTCCATCTGTCATTATATTTATTTTCACGTGTTTAAGTTTATTAAGAAAAACAACAAATTAATTGTTTGCGATTTAACATAACATAAACAATAATTAATACAATGTTTAATTAATAAAATCTCGTGTTAAATAAATATTTATTTCATATACCACAAATTTTGAATTATGTGTCTATAAATTTACATACATACATACATACATACATATCAAAATGGCTCACACCAGGGATGGGAAATTATATTTTCATTTCAGTATCAAATAATATATTAGACTTTTTCGATCCAAAGAGTAACAAAATTTTTGTTTTTTAACGTATTTTAATGCCTGTGTTCATGGTTTCATATTACGATAGCTATGTCCAATTTACAAAAGTTTTGAACACCGAAACAAAGCGTAAGATAAGAAATTACATATAATTATGAACTCATATATATGTACATATATATATATATATATATATATATATATATATATATATATATATATATATATATATATATATATATATATTTAAATTTTTAGCCGGAGGGTTGGGGATGGTCCTATGTGTATGCAAATAAGGTCTAGCCCTTTCTACAAAAGCGGTTGATCCTACAAAATATAATTATAAAAAAAATTTTGAAAATTGTATTCTTTATAGCTTTTATTAAAAACTCCGATTTAAAAAGGTGGGGAAAATTCGAAACGAGTTCACTAAGAAATCATACCTACATATCGTTAAGAGTTCGTACCAACATGTCGTAACGATTTCGCACATACACGGCGTTGCGAATTGGTACCGACATATCGTTACGATTTCGTAGCTACATATCGTTACGAAGTCGTGTCAACCCTCTCATACAAAAATCTTTACGATTTCGGTAAGATATCGGTTCCGAAATCGGAAGATTTTGCAGAACAGGCGTTACGAGTTCTTTACGAAATCGGAACATTGTAGATAAGAATGAGAGAGAAAATGTAGTCCTCAAAACCATCTTATAAGGCCTCAGTCTTAGTTGATATAAAAGATCATACCGGGTTTTTACAGATGGATTTATTGCGGCGCCGACGAAAATCGGTACACTGCACCGATAGTAGGATCTTAGCTTTAGCATTTTTTACCTTATTTGAGAGGGCTATATTGAATTTGAGGCATTCAGTAATGTTCAATTGTATTAAAAAATTAGAAAATATGGAATAAGCTAATGAATTTATATACAGCAGTGATATTATTTGGAGAGTAGTCAAGTGAGTCAGTGGAATAACATGGTATTTTTTAGGTGGCATGCAATAACGTTCATGGAAATGATGTCCGTGGTCATTCTTTCACATAAAAAAGGAAAAATGTACATGGGCATTATTTCCATTTCGAAAAGAATATAATATCCAGTGTACTGGTTTCGCAGACTAAAATGTTTTTTCTTAGCCCGCCTTCGGCCGGTCGTAAGGATTTTATCGTCTGAGTTTGTCGAATAGTGGCTTCGCTGAGTAACGATTTTTTGCTATGTGCTGATTTACACTGGAAAACATTGTTTTCCGAAAACTTAATTTTTCAGTGCAAAAGAACGAGATAGGAGTACAAGTGGTATATATTTCTTTTTCATCACTCTCACGCAAAAGAAAATGTTCGACGGCAAATGTTTCCCAATGTAAACAACGTGTATACAACGTGGAAATAACGTCCATGGTCATCATTTCCATGGATGTTATTGCAATCTACCACTTTTTAATATCAAATAGTATAAAAAAGTACGATCGTATCAATTTTTCCATCACTGGCTCACTCACATGTTATTAATTTTGTTCCAATCTAATGTCATTTTGCTAGCGATGACACTAAAATTATCGAAAGATTTAATATGAAACAAAATGAGATATGAACATCTTTGAAAGTAAGAAAGATATATATTTTTAGCCCTGTCCAATTCTTATGGGAAGATGATAACATCTTGGCGAATTGATGAAAGATGTGGTTAGATGTAAAAAGCCTATAAGCATGTGTATATAGAATTTTTTCTTTCCAAAATATGATTAAAACCAACATAAATAATCGTCTTCATGTAAATACCGTGTCATCTTTAATACAATCCATATATTTAATGAAATCTAATTCTTGTAATTGTTATGATAATGATATTTTAAAACTTATAACACAGAAAAATGTTACAAACAGTTCAGCAACGGTTGGAGACTAAAAACTTGGGGACTACAATTTTATTTTTTTAAACTACATATAAAATATGTATTTATTTAATATAGCTTTAACCAAAAATACTTTTAAGCAATGCGAATTTTTGTCGTTCATATTTGTTTTTGTTCTAATAGCCTTTTACACTCACCCACATTTTAGAGGAATGCGTGAAAAATTATAAAAATGAAAAAACATGTTTACATTTGCAACATCTTTCATCTTCCATCTGTCATTATATTTATTTTCACGTGTTTAAGTTTATTAAGAAAAACAACAAATTAATTGTTTGCGATTTAACATAACATAAACAATAATTAATACAATGTTTAATTAATAAAATCTCGTGTTAAATAAATATTTATTTCATATACCACAAATTTTGAATTATGTGTCTATAAATTTACATACATACATACATACATACATATCAAAATGGCTCACACCAGGGATGGGAAATTATATTTTCATTTCAGTATCAAATAATATATTAGACTTTTTCGATCCAAAGAGTAACAAAATTTTTGTTTTTTAACGTATTTTAATGCCTGTGTTCATGGTTTCATATTACGATAGCTATGTCCAATTTACAAAAGTTTTGAACACCGAAACAAAGCGTAAGATAAGAAATTACATATAATTATGAACTCATATATATGTACATATATATATATATATATATATATATATATATATATATATATATATATTTAAATTTTTAGCCGGAGGGTTGGGGATGGTCCTATGTGTATGCAAATAAGGTCTAGCCCTTTCTACAAAAGCGGTTGATCCTACAAAATATAATTATAAAAAAAATTTTGAAAATTGTATTCTTTATAGCTTTTATTAAAAACTCCGATTTTTGGGGCCATTGACTTTTGATATTTTGTAATCTGTACACGAGATTGCGAGAGAGTTTGGAGACATATTGTACAAGGCCAAGATAAATTTATCTGATATGTGATGGAAATCGATCGACTCCAACTCACGCCGATTTATAAAAAAAATTTCGAGGCTCAGACCATTTTATTTGAACTTGAATTCAGTTTCACTGTATCGTGTTATATAAAGAACACCTATTTCGCTATTATTAGATTTCTAAAATCACGCGATTTTAAATCGATCAATTTCCATCACATACCAGTATATAAAAAATTTCAGTTTTTTATCTCAAGCTCAAATACTTAGTAGCAACGTACTGATTTTCGCCAGCACAATAAAGTCATATCTATTAAAGCCAAACCGACTTATTTCTCAAATAATTGCGCAATAATTTAAAATTGCCTTATTACCAGTGCAGAGCATTTACGGCATTATTTCTTTGTAAGGCTGAGAACACACGGGCATTTTAAAAACGCACGTATCTGCATTTTTGAGCTTAATTTATGGCTTTTAAGCATTATATCAGTTATTGTAGATAAGAATGAGAGAGGCGTATGTAGTCCTCAAAACCAGCTTATAAGACTTATAAATCTCAAAGTGCGTTTTGAAAATGCAAGTGTTGCCTCAGTCATAGTTGATATAAAAGATCGTACGGGGTTTTTACAGATGGATTTATTGCGGGCGCCGCAATTTGTTACCTAATGTTCAATTGTATTAAAAAATTAGATATATGGAATAAGCTAATTAATTTGTAGACAGCAGTGATATTATTTGGAGAGTAGTCAAGTGAGTCAATGGAATAACATGGTATTTTTAGAAGGCATGCAATAACGTTCATGGAAATGATGTCCGTGGATATTTTTTCACAAAAAAAGGAAAAATGTATATGGGCATTATTTCCATTTCGAAAAGAATATAATATCCGGTGTACTGTTTTAGCAGACTAAAATGTTTTTTCCTAGCCCGCCTTCGGTCGGTCTTAAGGATTTTCTTGTCTGAGTATGTCGAATAGTGGGTTCGCTGAGATTTTTGGTACGCAACGTGGAAATAACGTCCATGGTCATTATTTCCATGGACGTTTTTTACATGCCACCACTTTTTAATATCAAATAGTATAAAAAAGTACGATCGTATCAACTTTTCCATCACTGGGTCACACACATGTTCTTCATTTTGTTCCAATCTAACGTCATTTTGCTAGTGGTGACACTAAAATTATCGAAAGATGTACATATTTAGCCCTGTACAATTCTTAAGTGAAGATGATACCATCTTGGCGAATTGATGAAAGATGTGGGTAGATGTAAAAAGCCTATAAGTAATATCAAACACATGTACTATATTACCATTATTTTTGTTTCTGTATAAATAAAAAGCTTGTAATCAAAATATTCCAAAAAATTTGTTTGGCCCTATCAAAGGTATTTTGGCCCTTTGAAATCGTCAATGTGGACCAAAATAAAATAACTCAAAATGCATCACTGATGTAAAGTCGCACCACTGCAATGCATTTTTGCGTTTAGGAAGTCGGCCGTACTCATGTATGTGCATATATACTTTTTCTTATAAATGTTTATTTTATGATGATGGGGGTAACAAAGCACACCGGGTGTAGTTAGTAATATTGTAAATATACCTACACTTCAGCTACGGTCATACTTGGCAAATTTTTGGCGACATAAGTGTAGCCACTACTTTTGCTCAGGGATAGTGTGATTTAACTTGCTTTTTATACTACAAAATAAAATTAATTATGTTGCAATAAGCTATTTTTATATACTTACATAAATTTTAATGGAACAAATCAAGTTTAGCTACGTAGCTCAAAAAAAATCCTTTCCGATAAAGAATCAAAATATAAGAAAAAAATTAAATAAAAAAATTGTCAGCGAGTCTTGGTTTCCGAGTTATGGGCCTCTGAAGTTCCAGTAGAAAATTGTGATTATATGGTGTATTTTTCATACAATGCGGTCAATACTGGTATCATATAAAAGCTTTTGAGAAGATCTGTTAGAAAATTCTAAAATTTTCACTGAATAAAGATCATTTACATAACCGGCCTACGGCCGGACTTAAAGATTTTCTCCTCTATGTATGTCGAATAGTGGCTTCGCTGGATAAATATTTTGTGTGTAGCCGGCCTTCGGACGGACTTAAGGATTTTCTCCTCTATGTATGTCGAAAAGTGGCTTCGGTGAATAAATATTTTCTGTATAGCCGGCCTTCGGCCGGACTTAAGCATTTTCTCCTCTGTGTATGTCGAATAGTGGCTTCGCTGAATAAATATTTTCTGTATAGCCGGCCTTTGGCCGGACTTAGGGATTTTCTCCTCTATGTATGTCGAATTGTGGCTTCGCAGAATAAATATTTTCTGTATAGCCAGCCTTCGGCCGGACTTAAGGATTTTCTCCTCTATGTATGTCGAATAGTGGCTTCGCTGAATAAATATTTTAATATAATACTCAAATTGAATAAATTTTGTTGTGGTTTTTAATAAAATTTAAAAAATTTTAGCATTTCCTAACATATCTTCTCAAATGATACCAATATTAACCGTATTGTACGAAAAATACACCATATAATCACAATTTTGCACTGGAATTTCAGAGGCCCATAACTCGGAAACCAAGCCTTGCCTACAATTTGTTTTTTCTTATATTTTGATTCTCTATCGGATAGGATATTTTTTATTTCATCTACGTCGCTAAACATGATTTAAGCCTTTTTAATAAATGTGAAGCCATATTTAAAAAGATATTGGAATTAAAGGCAATATAATTTTATTTTGTCTGTTGGTCACGTTTTTTTCAAGTGTGGCCGTAGCTTTACATGAGTGCAAGTATGAGCATCTAATAAATACTGCGATAGTTAAGCCGATTTGTAGAGAAATCAATACTGTAATGCAAAAATAGCTCCACTAAGTACGATACAGAAATCAAGACTGGTTACATAAATCATTTGCAAAATTAACTTGACATCCTTATTATAAGCGGAGCCGTAATAAGTACGAACATATCCAGAGATAGCATCCAAACATATTGACGAACAACTAAAGTTAAAAAATTTTAAGATACAAAACCACACAAAACGTCCGTACAACAGAGACAAACAACAGC
Organism: Panzeria rudis; assembly: GCA_956483635.1. Lineage (NCBI taxonomy): Eukaryota > Metazoa > Arthropoda > Insecta > Diptera > Tachinidae > Panzeria > Panzeria rudis. The sequence goes on from CATQFL010000288.1 coordinate 65,433, forward strand.
TTACGCAATTGAATGATCGAATAACTAGCCATAAATCAGCAAATGCTTATGAACAACAATTGACCAAACACGACCCAGCAAAAAATTATTTTTAGAGGAGTTTAAAACTGTATTTATGTCGCAAAAAGAAAAAAATACATGAGAAATAAAACATTTTTTTACTCTCGATAGAATTGGATATACAACAGAATTGCCAGTTTAAGGGTTTCACCCAAGATTTAGGGGTTTTTATTTCTTTAGGGGCAAATTTGGGTATAAAATTCTTAGGAGAAAATTTAGGGGACATAAATTTATATAAAGCGGATTTCTAGTGGATTTTCATATTTGCATGTCTATAGCCAAGTTTTACTATATTTTACAACTGGACAACATTTGTTTCGCAGTACCAGATAATTTAAGGTCATTGTTATATGTACTGTATTTTACAGCTGATCAATCTCGTTTTCGTAGTAGATAAAGCAAAATCCACATAATTTTTTTGTTTTCTGTTTATTTAAGTGCAAGCTTTACAGAGAAAAGGTTTTGGAAAAGATTTCATGCTCAAACTTTTTAATTCTGATAACATGTACATAACTGGCATCTCTTGATATTTTTGAAGGAACTTGATTCCAATGTTAATAAACATGTTTTTTTACTACCTGAACTTTGATCTAAAACTCTATTTACATACATAATATTTTATTAAAGTGATATTTTTTCAATTTTTTATTAAATAAAAATATTGAAGAAACTATATACAATAAATTTTTTTGGGGGAAAAACTTTGAAATTTTAGGGTGTTTTCGCTTTATTCAGGTAATGTTCTTAGGGCCACATGCAAAAAAAATTAACAAAGCTTGGTAGAGCATTGTTAAGCAAAATTCCTTAAAGTTGTAGGCAAAAACGATTATTAGCTTACCATACCTTTGGTAAACCTTTGGTAACTTGAAATATTTTAAAGTAGACAGGAACCTACTTTAAAGGTATGGTAAAGTGACATTTTCTTTTTTTCTTTTAGATTTATCTACTGGAAATTAAAATTTTGTAAAAGTTTTTAATAAAAATAGTGAATTGTATTTATTGGTGCAAAAAATGGATACTTTAAATTTTATCAGAAGAATTGGTAACGTTAATTGTGATTGTTTAAATATTTGTGTTAATTGTGTAATTTTTTATAATTAGATAGTATTACCCAAATCACAAATTATTATCGGCCGAGAATTTACAAGACAAGGATTGATGGTTTCTCCCTTCCTGATGACCAATTTAAACTCAAATATCGGTTTAACAAACAAACAGTGAGGAAAATCATCGAGTTAATAAGAGCAGATATTGCAGTAGACCGCAGAGGTTGTGGAACATCGCCGGAACTGCAGGTACTAGTAGCTTTGCGTTGCTGGGGGCGAAGAGAGGTAAATAAGTCAAGTATTGCGTAATAGTAAATTTAGTATGCTATTACATTTATATTTTTAGGTTCAAGTCCGATCTTTTCCTTTTAGAATCCACTGGCTTGTCCATAATTATATTTTCTTTTTCCATTTGATTAAAATATTTAACACAATACAATGTAACTATAAGAAAATGTTTTAGTGATGTACTTATAATCAAAACAAATCGATCAAGCTCGTTATTCGAATACTTTAAACATTTTTAACAAAAAACTCGTTTTAGCTCTTCTCAATTTCTTTAATTTACTTTATTTTGTTTTTTATTTTTCTTAAATAATGAAATCAAAGAATATTGCGTAAAAAATATGTTATTTTATGTCATAATAATAAAATTGTTTTTATAAGTTATATTACCCGACTAAAGTAGTATTCATTTTTGTGCATCTCTAATCATAAAGTGACAATTGAGTATGGTGGCGTTGCCAGAAAAAAATATGAAATGCGTTAAAGCTTTTGTTTGTTAAAGTACCGTTTTTGCATAACATTTTTTAACAAAAGTTTGTTAGCCTTAAAGTGTTTGGTAAGTAATGTGAACTTTAAAGCTAAGGTAAGGTTTTTTTTTTGCATGTGGCCCTTAGTATGCATATTAAAACTGAGTCAAGTTAATTTGATTGAAATTGAACTATTATCTAAACTTTTACATTTCGGGGTTTTATTCTCAAAATGGGAATGAATCTAGTGTGTTTTAAAATTTTTTTGGAGGGAAGAAAAAAATATCCTTGCAACACTGATATGCAATTGGGAGACTCGCAAGCTAGTCATAAAGTCATATGTTTTAAAATAATAACACGAAAAAATATTACTGTTGTGAGCAACCCATCATAAGTTAGTGTGCTATTTCAAATTTGTATCAGCTGATAAAAAAAGCTGTTATAAATACTTGAAATCAGAATGCCAAGAACAAGTGAAAAAAATTTAAATAATACCCAGTTTGTTTTTAAATTATTCAACTTGTCAATAAAGTAAATAAAACCCAGCTGAATATATTTTAAACTATTAATTTTTAATTAAAGTAAAAACAAATTTCAACGCACACAAAAAGTGAAATTGTTCAAATACATAAACAAAAACGAAACCAGCTGTTGCCGGTGACTGAGCCGCGGCTGCTAGTGGAAAACTTTAGTTGGCTGCCAGCCAGGTAAAGTATACAAACAATATTTTCTCACTTGCATATTTTTAAATGTCTCCATTTTTTATTTTTACTTGTTACACACCCATAAAAATATAATCAAATGTGAAGTTATAAAACTGTGAACAATTTTAGGACATACTTTACTGCATATTACAAACATTCATTGGCGGCGGATTGTAAATATTATCACCGGCTCGACGAAAGAGTTTCGGCTCAGATTTTTACTGTGTAGCAGTGTTACCTTATGGGAAGATTTGTCTTATTTTTGAAGTTTTTTGCTGGGTCGAAGAGATTAAAAGATATTTGCCCTTAAAAAAAGATTTTTATACAATTAAAATGTTTTACTTTTTCTGTCTTAATTGCAGTTACTTTCAGAAAAAACATATTTTTATCTAAAATATTTATTTTTACATCAGTAAAACCAAGGCACTAAGCTCGGGTGATTATTTTTAGCCTATTTTCGCTACTTGTAAATTTGACCTCCTTCACAACTGTGCCATGGTTAACACTATAAAGAGCACTCTGACAAAGACTTTAGATCAGTCCTCGGCAATTTAGGATGAGTTCATTTATCTCTGTATGCCTGGCACTGTTTTCGATTGTTTTGCACGTCTTTCAACAATATTTATTTGCTTTATATCGCTTTGAATTTTTACGCACGTTTATAATATGTCGAATTTTTAATTAAGCAGCTGCAGCAACTGTATCAGCAGTTATGTTTTCTGTGGTATAAAAATTTAACTAAAGACATTTTGCAATCAATCTAGCCTCAGGCAGCGTCGCCATAACTGTTTTTAAGAAAACTGCAAATTTAGAATAAAAAACTGATTTTCACGTTAAAAAACTGCATACAAAAAATCCAAAATATAGTATATACATACATTATTTATTTTAAAATGTTTGTTATGAAAACCTAGCACTCTTTTTTAAAGTGCGTCCACATCAGAACAGCCTGCGGCTCAAATTTTTGTTTTGGTCATCAAAAAACCAACACGGTACGGATCGTGTGCGTTGAATGTGACGAAACTTCTTGCGTTGTTTCTGTGCGTCGCACACGTCCACACTACCTAAAATGAGATGCAAATATTTGTTCGCCACAAATATTTGCGTTCGACACTTTACCATCTCGGAAGTTAGGAAAATGTAACAATCCACATTTATAACTTTTTGCATTATATGAAAAGGAAGCCTATCAGTTGCACTATGGGACATATAATTAAAATGTCTACAAATTACACATTAATTTTTCCCGAATCGGCTTAAAAACGTAAGAAGCAAAATTCAGCAAATAGAGTAATTGAAATTTTTACTTCCGTATTCAAGTTTTTGTTTTATTTGAACTATACAGTTATTTTTTGGAGAAAGAAAGTATTGCTTTTTGTTTCTATGAATTAGTGGTCTGCAACGAATAAGATTTTTGTTATTCGTGAAGTTCTATAGTTTTTAGAATACAGTACATACTCGCTCTCTCACTCAGCAGAACGAAAACAACAGAATTGAATAGCTGTTTATAAAGTACATATAAATATGTAGTCGCAACCATCGCTGTTCCTTTGATTGTGAACAAACAAAAATGTGAACGTATTAAAATATGGGCATGTGTTAAGAAATAGTTATGTACGTCAGTGATTCAGTACTACTATACTATTTTTAGTACTTTTTCATTCTCAAAATACCTCAGTACCCACTGACATAAAAAGTACTTTTTCCAATATGTAACGTTAAAAAAATAAATTTTTTCCGGTTTATTAATATTCAACCCATTATATTCAAAAACTTGTTCGAAAACTCTTGATATCTTTATTTGCAGAAATAAAATCTGTTCAAACAGAAGTTATTAGAGAACTATTTATAACTGGTATAAAATTAATTGTTACATGTAGACTATATAAATTGCACTTTGAGATTAAACCCAAATCAAATTGTGTCCTCAGTATTTTCATATCGAGTGAAATAAGATATATTTTCATCGTACATTGAGCTTCAAAAGCTAAATGAATCTGCAGTTTTACCCCCATATTCATAAAAATTTATTGAATTTAATGTTGGTTTATTGTACGAATTTTGTATGGGAAACGCGGTTTTACTCCACACATTAACTTTGCTAATCATATATGAATATGGGGGTTAGCAATTGAAATCGTATTTTAGCTTTTTCTGTGCATGAAACTAAATTTTTGTCTAGCCACTGGCTGAACTTTATTTCATATTTTCTGCCTTAAGATATGAATAGTTGTTGCTAGTTCAAGATACCTAAATTTTCAAAATTTAATAACCAACAATACGCCGGAAGTTCCATATTTACAGTGAACATTAATCCGAATATCTTCAAGAGCTCCAATTACATACATGTAGAAAAAACAACGGAAATAGTAAAAATATATATTAATATGTCAAAAATGGTTCCTTTATATGATAATTAAGAATACCTGAAGTATTACATTTTCAATTCTTGAAAAAGTACCATTAATGTGAAAAAAGTACTTATTAAGTTAAGGTTCAGTACCATTTCCAAATCTGTATTTTCCTTCACTGATGTACGAACAAAACGAAACAGAAAATCATGGTAGAATTATACTAGGTAGTAGCGAAGCTACAACAACCCAACAACAGCAAAAACAACACGGCTTTTTATTGTTGTTTAGGTTCGAGGTTGTCAAAAAGCACAAAAGAAAATTTGAAAAAAAATGTATATGTTCACATGTGTGTGTTTACCAGAGACTTGCGCCGAGACGGCTAAGCCGAGCCGCCGACTAATTTCCACAGCCGCCGCCGATTTATCTTGCGGCTAAAATCGGCTTAATGGAAGCCGCCAGCGACGATCATTTTTCGGCTCAAAAACAGCTTAAAATAATCCGCCGATTGCTTTTTTTAATTTCCACTTCTACTTTTTTATGTTTTTTTTCATAATTTTTGTTCAAGCATTATTTTAGTAATTTGCAGTCTACACCCAACTTAACATTAACTTCAAGTTAATGTTAAGTGTAGACCGCTCAAGTTAATGCTTTTTTCAGGGTATAACATAGTTGTTAGTGCAATTGTTTTAACAGCGCAGTAATAACTCCAAGTTACAACAGCATATCAAGTTAGGAACAGCATGCTCACTTTTGACAGCTAAAAGAGGCTGTTGTCATGTGTTGTGCATTTTTACATACAAAGTGCTCTTACTAAGATAATATGAAGGACATAGTCAAATTAGAAACCATATTATAAAATAAGAATTGCGTTCCCTCTCATACAATCTTCGTAATGTTGTTGTATAGTGACGGGTCTAGTTAGTAGTCTATGGTTAGGTGGAGACGTAGAGTAAGATAACGAAAAATATATTTGTATGCATTACTCTGCGACCTAGGCTTGCCAGATCAAAATTGTGAAAAAGCTTGACATTTAGAGAAAAAAAGCTTGATTTACTAAGACGAACTGCCAAAAACTGTCAAAAACTATTCAAAAGAATAAATATTCATTATCCGACTTAAAAAAGGAGAAAATTATCAATTCGTTTGTATTTCTTATGTGTTCCTTCAGGGCTCTGCCATATACGATTCGAGTTGAAAAATTTTTTTTCTTTATTTGGATTATATTACTTACTTCCTAATGGGTCCTGTTTTTTATTTCATAAGAATTTTTATTTTTTCCCACATATATTTGGTATTTCTTTACTTTAATTTGTTTGCAAAAAAATATTGAAAACATTAAATTTCCATTAAAATTAATTCTTATCATTAATTCGGGAAATTACATTATTTTTCTTTCTTTACAAACGCATTATTAATAGGAATCGAAAATACAAACGAAGTTAATTTATGAAGATTTCCTCTTCGTCCAGTTTTTAAATTAGACCATATTTAGTAATTAGAAATATCTTTGAGAAGAAGCTCTTAATCTGTATATAATTTATTATTTTCTATAGACTCGACGAATTTCCATTGATAGTTCCCAGCAAACAGCTTTTTGCAAAAGTGAAAATTACATTTAAAAATTTATTAGAGAAAGACTTTCATTGTAACCCAAAGCGTATTAATAGCAAGTGGCCTTATTAGTATGACAACAACTGGACTTCACCTATCTGTCATGTGAAATGCATACATAAAAAGTTTTTATTTAGTTTTTTTTACATAGAGTTTGACATTTTGGTAAAGTTCATTTACAATAATAAGGCCACCTGGTATCAATTCGCCTTGCTTTAGCCTATGTCTATACGTGATAAATTTTTATCATGACAAATGTCAAACTTTATATTGAAAAATAACCTGCTTTATCTTATCTGTTTTTCCTATATAGAATTTGCCATTTATCATGATACAAATAAATCAGGTATAGACGTTTGTTTCAATATACATAAATTATAATGTATTATATATCCGAATAATTCTAGCATGATTCATGAATTAGATTCCAACGGTAAAATATATAATTGATGTTCATGCATAAAATTGCGAACAGAGAAATTAATTTTTAGCTTAACAAATAGCTTTTTAGGTTGAATCTGGACAAGCCTTAACAAAGTTTGACAATCAAGCCTTTGCTTTATTTTTCATAACATTTTAAAAATTTTTGAGAGGCAAAGCAATGCTTAATTTCTATGCATTTTGTTTGGTGAAGAATTGGTATGAAAAAGAAAAACTAATTTAACAACAAAATGAAAATTTTCACTTTTATTACATGTCCATATGCATTTCCAGCCGATTTTCAGCCGAATTTGAGCCACCGCCGACTATTTTTTCCCAGCCAGCCGCCGCCGATCAAAACCCCTCGGCGCAAGTCTCTGGTGTGGGTGTGTTTGGTATAACATAAACAACTTTTGACAGAGTCGAACCAAAAAAAAAGTTCGTTAACGCTTCACCACTACCTGTATTATTCTACCATGCAGAAAATAATACAGTGAAGCTGATGAAGATGCCAGGCATTTTTTCTTAAAATCGTCAAAGTGTAGAAATAAATTCGTCAATATCGTCAAGATTTTTGGAAAAACTCGTTATCAACTGTTTTATAGAATAAACAATAGTATTTTAGAATATTAAAACAATGCTGCCTGTTGTGTAAATCGAGTCGATTTGAAAACGCTCGATTTAAAGAAATTAAATCCACTAATAGCAATTTTTTAAAGATTTTTTTCCAGTTTCATATATTTTATAGCTGAAAATATGATATCTGAAATTAATTTACTATATACGATTTAAAATAAATCATTATTTGTTTTTGGAAAACGTAAAATTTACTCTGATTCAGTTTACAGAACAGTGCCGAATATCTTATCTTGTAATATATTGTTTGAAAAAATGAGGTTGGTATATTTGACTCTTACTCTCTCTAGTATTTACGTCATTTTACTTCTTTCTTTTTATGAAAATAATTTTTCCTGCCGGCTCTTACATAATATATTGAGATAAAAGCAGTGATGTCAACAAATCGTCAAAGTATAAGGAGTCATGAACAAGAAATCGTCAAAATGAAGAAGAATGATCCGGTGATAACGTATGGCATTCCTTTAAGCTGATGATGACATTTACATACATACATACATATGTATGTGTGTGTGTATGTACATATATCCACAAGAAATGTGTAGTCTAAAAATGTATGCTTCTTTACTTTTTCTGTGATTTTGCAAGAAGCTATTTTATATGTGTTTTCAGTTTATTAGGCCTGTTCAATAACTGAAAGTTGTTACTAATTGTTACTGGCAGCGTTGCCAACTTTTAAATTTCAAAAAGCACTGAAACAAGGAAAAAAACGCGTAATTTTTTAAAAACGCACTAAATTTACAATTTTTGATTTTATATGTTGTGATCATTTCATAAAGCAAAATACATAATTTTTGATTAAAGGACATACCGCACACGCACTGCGAAAGTGACACCACTCATAAATACTGATTTTCCAGAAAACGAGAAAAGGGTTTAGTATATAAGATATTAGTATGATTTTGTAAGCAGTATAAACAGCAATATGTACTATTAACTCCAAAAACGCATTCCTTGAGTTGTGTCACTTTTGAAGTGCATGCGCGATATAATGGAGTAGTAACACAAATAAAAAAGAATAAAATTGCTGTAATTTATGAAAATATAAGTCACTATATCTCTAAAACTAGAGCTAATTGGAAATTTTTATGGCAATTTCTGAATTCGACAGATGAAAATATAAATATAAGGATCTGCTATTTTGATCTCGAAGGATTTTCATTGTTGCGTAGCGTAATTAAATCGAGGTACATCAGTATCTCATAGGTATCACAACATGAATTTTCTCGCTTCAGCTGGACAAAACCAAATACATAAAAATTTTTATTCTTTCACAAGGCTGCAAAAAAATATGTTTCACAAAGGATGACATATATTATCAGAGAATTTTACTCTTGAAAACATTTTTTTAAATAAATATAAAAATTTTTGAATTTTTTGTTCAGTGCCACCGTCACAAATAAAAGGCACAAAAAAGTAAACAAAAATCGCACCGAGCACTGACATGAAAATTTTTGGTCGAAAAGTTGAAAAAGCACTAGAAACGGTGAGAAAATCACTGATTTGACAACGCTGGTTACTGGAAAGTGTTTACGTACTTGAAAAACTAGCAACGAGAGAGTGAAAAAAGAGCATACAAAGTTGAGAACATGGTGAAATAAGTATACAGGTGACCGCATAACGGAAACAAATACAACAATACAACAAAAAAAAATAATGCTTGTCAAAAATATATACGTGCTGGACGTGGATTATGCACAAAACTAGCAGAGCAAAAAATTATCAGCTGACGTTATGCTGCCACCTGTATACTTATTTCACCATGGTTGAGAACAAAAACATTTGTTGCAAGTTTTTGCTAGTAAAAGTTTTACTAGCAGGAATTACCCAAACAGCTGTTTAGATCTTTTGTTTACAAAATAAATGTTTTGAAAATTCATGAAAATTTTTATAATTTTAAGGAATTATTAGGAAAGTGTTAATTTTTAATGAGTTAAAAATAATAAATACAGTAATATTAGATATTTTTCTTTAATTTGACTGCAGCAGTGTTCGCTAAAAGAGCTTAAAATGCTTGAATCGGATGGCAGAAAATTTTCCACCTTATGGTTAAATCATAAGGGGTACACTCGAAATATTATGTTAGTCAAATATAAAGAAAAATCCCCAAAAAGTTGCTGCAAAGAACAAATTCAACTAAATTGATAAAAAGTCCCACAATTACATTGAAATTAACTTCATTTCTACTGTTTACAGATATTTTAACTAAAAAGTCCTTATGTACGAGCAGTTGTATTTTTACTTCTATTGTTTAAATACTTTACACATAAAGCTTCATTTACGGAGTTTCTTTCTTGCAGTTTTAAGCCCATATGACACTTACTTTTTTCCCTCTTTTCGTAATTTAAGAATAAAGTGTGAAATAGGAATGCAAGAAAGAGAATAATATAAGAAATATCTATTTTTGTTTACAATTTCTTTTTAGTGGTATAATTGCGATGTGTTTCGTAAGCTAACTGCTTGTTCAACGATCTCGAACCGAATTGAACTGAGTTGGACTGAATTTTAAGCGGACTAATAGTCGAATCGCCCAGTGAGGTAACGGATAAATTGCCAAAATCTGTTACATTAATAAAACATGTTACCGTTTATTCTATATGTATTGTGACTTTTGTAAGGTATACATCTACAGAAAATATATTTTTACGTATAGAGCGTCAAACTCTAGCAGATGCCAAAAACAAACAGTAAAGGAAACTAAAAAACAAGTGTAATTACAATAAATGAAACAAAATTCGAATAGAAACTTAATGATGGTACATTTATGTGCAAAAAGTTAAATTAATTTGTTGTGGTTAGCTATATGCCGGCATATCGTTGGTTGATTTGTTTAATATCAGAAAAAAATTTCCAACGCTACGTTTTCATTAACTAAGACACAAAGTATAATGATACGGAAAGAAGTAAAGTAACACGATACGAATCGACTAATTCTATCATAAACAGCTTTACATCTAGTTAAATAGTAAAAATCGATCAAATAAATATATTAACATCTGCAGATTGGGATAAACGATTTTTTTACGTTTCTTACAAGCTGAAGACGATTTTAAAATATTTTATCGTCTGGCAGCCCCGATCGTGGTATGTATTTAACACGAACACACACTGACACACACTACAAAAGCACAGCCACTCTGCAAAAATCGCGACTAGTCCATACATGCGTGTAAGGACTACTCCATAATGGACCAGGACTAGTCCCAAGCTACCCCAAACGAATGCATTAGACGTGGTCTATTTAATATTGCGATGTCCTAGGACTGGACCACGTGGTCCAGCCTTGCATTACATCGGACTAACCCAAAAACTAGACCATGTAAATACTCCATGGAGCACCTACAGGGGTTAGTTTTGAAACTACTCTGTGTCACTACTCCATGGTTCACAAACAGTTTTCATTTTCACTTTGTGGTCTACGTAAATGACTTTTCTTCTGCTTTAATAAGTCTCCTTTTATGATGGGAGCTACACTGTATTTTTGATTTCTTATAAACCAAACTCACTTTTATTTATTTTTTCGCTTTTACCAAAAAAATAAACTTTTAATTACAAACATTCATTTTAACAACAAATAAACTTTTGTGCCATCAGGGCTACCATATTGCTGGGAATTGATAATATTTTATGAAATAACATTTTTGGCCACACTACATTTCGTGCTATAACACGAATATTTGTTTGAAAGTGGTCCATAGCTGCATTACATACGACCATGTTGTAACTAGTCCATATCAGCTAAAATGGACCATGTAGACCAATAATTTTTGCAGGGCCATTACAGTGCACACGTGGTTTATCATATATAGAAGGTGGCCGCATATAGCATACATATCCTACAATACAACAAAACTGGAGAATGGTTGTCAAAAAACAAATGCTTTTGACGTACGGTATACACAAAACGAACAGAACAAAAAATAATAAGCTGCCGTAACGCTACCACCTGTAGACTTATTATAGTATAACTGCACTCATGAGCAGAGTTCGGATTTGCGCACTCCTTTGGCTCATTACGCTTTGCGCACTTTTTACAAGCGTATTAAAAAAGCGCACAAGCGTAAGGAGCGAAGCGAAAAAAAAAGGAGCAATTGGTATGCGCAGCGCAAGCGCATTCGATCTATTGGCACCGCGCAATGCGCATTTAACTTTTTGTCTAGCGCTTTGCGCTGCGCATTGCGCATATTGAGCCGCGCATTGCGCATGCTCTTTTTATTCATTGCTGCCACGACAAAAAAGTCTTTGGAGTCAAACTCATTAAAAAGCGTAATCAAATAAGAATAAAAGTAACCAGAATATTTTTTTAATGTTTAATAAAATGTTACGTTGTATTTTTGAGTAAAATATGAATCATATTTGGCCTTAAGGATTGATTCTTAATCCATATATAATAGTATAAAAATGAGGTGTTTGTTTGTTTGCAGATTTTATTACGGCATCACGCCTAAACTGCTGAGCCGATTTAAATGAAATTTGGTATATATTTGGCTCACAATTAATATAGGCTAATTTGTTTTTTGGATTTTGGACCAAAAGGAGATCAAATGGGCCAAAACCTCCCCCATGCATAACTCTGTCACTTGTGACCCGAATTAAAATTTTTTTTGTTCGAAAGGGTTGCCAGCAGTTTGGTCCAAACATTTTTTTCGAAACTCGGATGGGGAAATTTGCTCCACTTATGCATAACTCTATCATTTGTGAACCGATTTTCACATTTCATTTTTTGATTGAAAGGGTTTGCGTGCAGTTTAGTCCCATATACATATATGTATACATACATATGTATATATTTTTTAATCGGAGGAAAAATTCGCTAATTTCATCCATAACTTTGTCATTTGTGCACCAATTTTAAAATTTTTTTGTTGTTGAAAAGGGTTGGCCCGCAGTTTACTCCCATAATTTTTTTCTTTAAATCGGAGGGAGAAATTTGCACTCCCCAATGTATAGCTCTGTCATCTGTCAACCAATTTTTTAAATTCTCTCTAAATTTAATTGCGTGATCACTTGTTGGATGTTCTGGTTTTATTTAATGAATTTACGCTACCTAATATCCTTTAATAGCAATACCATCTATATAAAAACACACAAGCAATAAATGTTCAAAAAGCGAACGGATCTCTTTTGCGTTGTTGAAAACTTTTTTTTTTACACCACCAGTAAGAAAACTATTTCGAAATGTATGTAATGCGTGCATCTGTTTTTAGAATTTTTGTGGCGTTCTTGTTATAAATATACAAGACAAAAATTACATACAAAAACAAAACATAAATAAAATAAATTTGTTATGAGTATTCTTTATTTAAAGTGAAATTCCTAAAAAAAAATTTAGCCTTGAAAAAATATTATTTACATACTGTATGTCGTCATACATATGAGTTCATAAAAGCCCTAAGTTGCATTGAAATAATTTGAAAGGAGAAAAACAAAAAACTCTAATATGAAAAATTAACCCATGAACAGGCCACGAATACTTATAATACTCATTTTACATGGACGAATAGAGGACTAAAGCTTTTTTGCTTATACTGTAGAAAATATAAAAGTGTAGTTACGTTTAATGTGACGATCGATGTTCTGATTTATTGAAGATCATAAATGATAGTGATGTGACAAAAACATATACACATTTTTTAAGCACGGAATGTGGTCAAATCATATACACACATACATATGTACATACAGCGTTGCCAGAAGCTTTTCGAAGAAAATCATTATTTGGCAAAATAAAAATCATATATTGGTATACAAAATCATCAAAAATTTTTTATTCTAAAATTTTATTCAAAGCAGAGCTGAACAATGAAAATTTTAGAGCAAACCAAAACAAAAACTTAGTCTTAAGGCCCTGTTAGACGAGCGTTGCTGTACCCGTACTGTACCGTATCGTACTGTTAGCACACTAGTGATTTGACATTGCGATGTCTTATGCTGACTTTAGACGACATGTATTTTACATCTGACTTGTCAAATTTCCCACTGCAAAAGTGATACATGCCGTGTGAAACATATGAAACATTGTCAGATGACATGTACAGAAGCAGTCAGATGAAAAATTTTCAATTAGAGCGTGTTCTATTTTCATCTGACAAGGCATCTGCATCAGCTGTATTAAATTATCAAAAGTGCGGTTTGGCTGAAAAAACATTAAAAAACAAAGAGCGATTTATATATTTACGAAAATTGTGCAAAAACTCAGCAGTTGTGGACACTTAGAAGTTATGTCAGATGTAATAGCACATGCACGTGTAAAAGCAAATATTATAAACCGTATGTAAATTGAAAATTTTGACAAACATGCGAAGTTACATATGTCTCACACACCTAACAAGCCATATGTAAAAAACATGTCGTCTAAAGTCAGCATTAGGGCTGGACCATGTAGTTCAAATTTGCATTACACAGGACTGCCATAAAAACTACACTGATGTAACGACTCCATGGATCACCTGCATGAGGCTAGTGTTGTAACTACTCTACGTCACTACTTGATTGACCACTCAAATGTTCGTGTTTCAACGATTGCATGTGTTATTTGCAATCATTAAAACGCGTACACTTGTCGAGTAACTACAAACTCTTGTTTGCAAATGATATGGTCCATGGCTGCATTACATAGGACCATGTTGTAACTAGTCCATTTCAACTACAGAGTATACATTAATATGATTTCCTTGCATGTTTTCTTCTCCTTAAAATATATAAAAATCGTCATGAAAATGGGAAAATTCACGAGCAAATTTCAAATATTATAAACCTCTGCAAAGCTAGAGAAATTCGATAAAATATGTTAACATCAGAAAACTGGTTCGATATCACTGAAAACTGTATACAGATACTTTTATGATATTTTCGCAAAAGCTTGTTTTTAAATCTTTTAGCCTCTGTAATTGCATGAGCTTCCAAAAATTTAAAAGATTTCCTTAATATGGAAAAAAAAATATTTTCATAAAAAATAAAAACTGAATTCCGAAAAGTGTTGCAACACATACGCACATATGAAGAACCAATTTGTTTTAACTCTAATAAATGTTTTTGTTGCTTTGTTTTGATCTGTTACTAGAATTGCATCATTTGATATTTTGAACACACGTAAAGGCTATGAAAATCAATGAAAAGCAAAGAAATATCTTTGAAAAGCGCTAAAACGGAAAAGTCTTTATTTCATAAAACCTAACAAAACTCAGAAAACAACTTCGAATTGGTTCAAATTGCCGAGATGGAAATATAGTACTAAATTATACATACATATGTACATACATACCTTGGATAGTGAAATTTAAAATAAGGAGCAATGGTTCAATGTAATAGTATGTTCCCACCCGCATGATTTCGACAAACCATTGTGATTTGAGCAAATCATATTGATTTATACATGACTTACCATACATTTTACATATGAGCAAATTACCTCAAGGTAGGTGATTTATTTTAAATTATGTCGAAAATACTATTTTTCGAACTGTATTTATCTATACAACCCTTCGTAGCTTTTAAATTTACAAACTCCGTCCCTGGGTCATTCATCAATTGTGATTGACATTAAGAATATTCTATTTATTTTAAATGTCAAACTATATATGGAAAAAAAATCAGTTACAGCTGCTGCGCACACCTTATAAAGTAAGTGCTTCATTTGACTACGAAAATTCGAACACCAAATCACTCACAAGCTCGGTCGAAACACTTCGAAGTAATTTACCTAAATCTACTTAATTTGCAATAATAATGTGGTAGCACCACGATAATTTTCAAAAATACCTAGTTTTGTGGTGGGAAACCGATCAAAAACATATGGTTTATATCGGTAGTTTAAACGCCAAATTTTATGCGTTTAATATATGGTATATATGTGTACTGATTTATAGATTTGTTGGTTTAAACACATTTTAAACGAAAAAACAGAGATTAACTAGCACTGATTTATTAGCACTAAGAAAATCGTTACATCATGATTCAATAATACAGGTCGTGTTGAGGCACATCTGACTATTTCGCCGCATTGGCTGTGTCAGTCAATTGTTTTTTAATCGTGTGTTTTTAAATGATTAGCAAGACATATAGTACGTTTATACGCACGAGTTATTTGCAAATAAAAACGTAGTGCTACCAAGTATGTATTTTTATTGTAAATTAATAACTCATGAAAACAATTACTGATTAATGCGCTATTTGCAAATAAGAAGTTTGGGTTGCCTCCTTTACATATGTCTGTTAATAAAAACTAATAAATAGATAAATATATTCACAAATAGATGAATAATCAGTGATTTAATAAGTTACAATGAAAAAGGATTTGGCAGCATTTTACGTTTTTATTTGCAAATAAGCTCTGCGTATAAACTAGGTAATAGACACTTTTATGTGGCAATAAACGATGAAGGTATTTATTTTAGGCATATGAATTGTAATCACAGTTCTTAAAAGAACATTTTAAATAAATTTTCGTCTTCTGTTTTTCACAGATACGACCAATCAGGAAAATTGATATGGAGTTTGTTGTATTATTACCACCACCTGTAAAAGTAATTCGCCTTGGTTTACATATTTGAACTGTCAACTGTGTTAATGTAGCAGCTTTTTTGACAGCCCAAATGTAAATTCTTCACGGCGAATTCTCTTGCGACTACATGGTGTGAATTTGCCTTGGAATAACTCCGAAACAATGGGAAATAAAAAAACGTTTGTATGGATAACTTAAAGGTAATATTATTGCGCATCTTTTGCGGTTTATATTATTAATATAACTTCATAAAACAAATGTTTTAATGCCTAATTTTAGTGATATTATATACTAATATAATATACTATATGTAATTTGTTTATAATTAGATGTTTTTAACAAATTTGCTTAATATCATACGATAGATTACAAAATAAATAAATATTAAAAAAAATAAATATTATTAATATCGTGTTAATTGTTGTCGAAAAGCTCAAAACATAACACAACTCATTAATTTTTAACCGATTTTAATGTAATTATGCGTTTTGGAAAGCTATTTTAATATTGCTTTTTACAAAAGTTAATTTGTATAGTGGTTTATTATCTCATAAACAACTTAGAGCTGGCGGAAAGTAAAATTTTGTATAAAAATATTTTTTTTTACACTTAAACCACCATAATTTAGCCATTTATGGTCTATTCACTTATAACGTGACGCTATTTGTTGAGTTTTTATACCCCCTTTTTACAAAATTTTCAGTACAAATTGTCTAATCCATGACAAGTACTAATTTGAACTCTATACGCAACATAAGTCGGATTGATTTTGACGTTCTCATGTTAAGCTTAGTCTAGACGATATGTTGAATCAGCATATTTATGGTAAAAAATTTGTTACCAGTGCCAACATATCGTGTAGACACAACATTTTTTCAACATACGTATGTTTAACCACATATGGCGGCCATTTTTTAACGTTGTCAACAAACGTATGTTCATGATTTTAACATATCGTGTAGACACCATATTTTTACGTTTTAACAAATTTACTACGTATGCTGAGAGATATGTTGTTTGTTGAAAAGTGTACGCAAGCTTTTCAGCACATAACAAATTTGATAGCATATAGAATTTATATTTCAGCTCAACTCTCATAATATATGTTAACTATGTTGCCTGATTCGGCACGGGACATTCCAATTTCCGAGATGTTATCAATTTCTTGCGTATTTTCGCGATTTATTTGATTTTTTTATTCTTTGGAGCTTAGTAATTTCTTCGGAACAAGTCAAGAACACCAACGCTGTTGAAAATTGAAATAAAAAACACATGAGGTAATAGCACTTTTTAGACAAACAATATTTGTGAAGTTTTTTTCGGTGCTCTCTTTTGGTTCCGGAGCTAGGGGGCTCAAAAACTTCATTTTGAACCGACAATAACTCCTACAATTCTGAACGGATATAAACGATATGTACATCATTTTAAGGCGCTATAAAATACCTTTCTACTGGTTTATATCCGTCAACCCAATTTGATATCCGTTAACCCATTTTGAACCAAATACTGTTTTAAAAATGTTTAACACGACTTTTTGCAGCACACCTTTATCTGAAAAAATTACCAATATATCGATACTTACGCATGTATATAATTTTGTAGAGAACCTTCCAAGTTTTCATTTGATATACTTATTTTCATTATGTATGTCGAATGGTGGTTTCGCTGAGTACAGATTGTCTGACTAACCGGCCTTTGGCCGGGCTTAGAGATTTTCTCCTTTATGTATGTCGAATAGTGGCTTCGCTGAGGAAAAATGTTTTGCCTAGCAAAAAACCTGTTATACATTTTAACATCTCCTAAACTAAACGGCACTTTTCATATACATACATACCAATGCACATATGGAGATTGCCTCGAAATATATGTATTTTTGAAAACTCATTTTTGAAGCTGCATATCTTCCGTATTTCATTAGTGATAGCTTTCAAGAAATTTCTCTATAAATTTATATACATGGTTAAGTACCGTTATATGGGTAAGTTTTTAAGATAACGGTGTTTTTACGTAAAAGGTCGGGTTAATTTTTTTTTAAATTGCATTTGACTCACAATGGGTTAATGGATTTCAAAAATTTATTTACCACTAGAAAAGTATTTTAGAGCACTTTAAAATGATATACATATCGATTATCCATGAAGAATTCTAGAAGTTATGGCCAATTCAAAATAAAAGTTTTGAACCCCGCAACTCCGAAAGCAAAAGAGAGCGCCGAAAAAATTCACAAAAATTATTTGTCTAAAAAGAGCTATTACCTCATGATTATTATTATTTTAATTTTCAACAGCGTTGGTATTCTTGACTTAAGCCATTTCTTCAACACATTTTAGCAATTTTTCGAGTATTTTCTAATTTGTTGCGATCTTCAGAACAATGCTAGTGATATATACATCGTAGATATTATATTTTATTTTTAAAAATTTATTGCGCACTAAAAATATTAATTTTGCAATAAAAGCGATAATTGATAGAAATAAGTAATAAAGAAAGAGTATTGTAAAACTTATTTAAAGTTTATAAACAAATGTTTGCATGACTCTGCATATATGTATATCATCATAGGGAATTCAACATATCATGTAGACGCAAAAATTTTATGCTAACTAATATGTTGACATATCATTTGCTGTTATGTTGACTTCAAAAAATTTGATACTTTCAACATACCGTGTAGACGCTTAGCATATTGAATATGCTGACAGACGCATATGTTGTTATTTTAAAGCATATGAGTGTTAGCATACATTTGCTGATTCAACATGCCGTCTAGACTAAGCTTTAGACATTGTTGCGTGTAGACCACATTTAAGTAATTATTTGCGTGCGTAACGGCAGGATAGACTTGGATCTAGTTTTGTGAAAGTGTTGATTATATCAGTACCGAGTACTTACTACCGAACATATTGTGCAGTACTCAATACACAGTAATGGTGTGGATATTGTATTTTGTACGAAATGCTGATATATGACAATAAAACTTGATGTAAACGCTTTAGATTTTGTTATACATACTACATTTACACCAGAGCGTAATCTAGTATGTTTCAATTGAAATTTTTATCGATATCTATACCGTTTACACAAAGATTTTTGACATCAAGCTTTCGTTTCCATATCAAAGAGAGCTGATTACGATTTATTATTTTCTTATGTCGAACTACATAGAAAAAAGAGCCTCCAAAGGCAATACAACTAATGCGCACACCTTATAAAGTAAATTGTCAAATCTAATGACGAAATAGATTTCGTTTTGTAAGATAGAAAATATAGTAAAAAACAAGTAGATTTAGCTCCAAATCTCGTAAGTACTAGATTTTGCACAAATGTATATGCATTATAAAGCTTTTTACAGATTATATTTTTTAATTTACCGCCAAAACCATGGACAACTAACCAGATCCGTCATTGTACAACAACATTACGAAGATTATATGAAAGAGGAGGCAAATCTTATTTTCTAACGTGGTTTCTAATTTAACTATCGCTTTCATACTATCTTAGTAAGAACATTTTGCATGTAAAACTCCATAACACATGATAACAGCCTTGTTTAGCTGTCAAAAGAGAGTATTCTGTGCCCAAAACTATATAATAGTTTTTGTTTTCACGCTGAAAAACTCCTTCCTCGTGAGACTTTCTAAAACAAATCCATATAATTTGAAATAAAATGAAAAACAAATTTTTAAGTTAAATGGTTACTATAAAAACATATAGAGTACAAGAAAGTCGTAGCGCGTTGTTGACTATGGATTACGGGCGTAGCGAAAACCAGTTTAGCGAATGCTATGAATTAAAATTGTTGCGAATGCGAATAATTACATATTCATTACACAATAAAATTTTTATTATACAAATAAAATTTTGAATATACTACTACATGAGAATTACTGAGATACAAAAACGGTATTAAATAACTGAAAACTATGCTGTAAAAACATCGAACAACAACTAGAAAACTAGAATAAGCCCCGTGAATCTAAATCGGTTCTCAGCTACAAGAGTAAAGATTTAATGAAATCGCTTATTGTTTAATTTCTATTTATTGTTTAACTCCAAGACAAGTTAGAATAATATGGTACCCGCATCGGCTAATTGAACCAAACGCCTCTCGCTGTCAAGCTTGATTGTTGCGCCAAGAAAAATATTTTATATAGGACAAACCACAAGCCATATCATCGAAATAATCAACACGACCTTATTAATGCCTTCAACACGACCTTATTAATGGGTCTTGCCACATATGATTTTTACACACATGAAAAATTTGACAACTTTACTTACGTTCTTTTGTTTACATATCACTCCTTTATTAATAAAAAATATGCTAATAAATAACATACTAACATTATTCGCATCAATTTTAGCGAATGCGGATATCAAAAACAAGCGAATAGTTTGCAAATGCGAATGCGAACGTTCGTCGAGCTTCTACTATAAATAACGGGAATTCGACGCGCCCCACGATTTTATTTTAGTCTGATCCATGCCATGCAGAGTGGTTAGGAGTGTGGTATTGTGACGTACCTAGTATTTTTTGGCTTTTAGTACATTATCCTCATCATTATTGTTTCATTACAATAAAACCATTTACCGTAACATTTTTTACTTATTTTATTTTTAAGATTTTTATTTGATGTCCTGTACAAACTCCATGATCTTATTTTGTATGCAGAAGTCTAATTTGTGACTACGACGAAATGTCCTAGAAAAAAGAGAACTATTAAAACTTATATTTATTCTATGATAATTTGTCGTAGTCACAAATTCGACTTCGACTACATCATACGGGTGATTGTTTCAGACTATACCTCGGACTCGCGAATCTTTTTTACGTTGTGCTGCACTATAGTAGCCAAACTCTTTCATTTACTATTCATATTAAGGGAGCTGACAATATGTCCCCCTTTTGTACTGACCGCCATTTTGGAATTGATATTTCTTTTCATTGCGTACTTTATTCTACTACTAAAACTACTCAAACCCTTTCATTTGATATCCATATTGAGGTGTTTGTAAACAAATAAAAACATTTACCATTTTGTGGCGGTCATCTTACAATAATACCTGGACTTTGTAGTCATACAATTGTATTGTCATCAAAACTGAAGGTGTTTACCATATTTCAAATCAAATGGTAAATTAGAAGAGGGTAAAAGTAAATATAACTTTTTATGGGCATGACGCAATCCACTTTTGTAATTACAACATTGTATTTTCATCAAAAGAAAAGGTGATTTCCAAATTTCAGATCAATCGGTCAACAGGAAGGGGGTAAATTTTTAGTTACTAGATTGTACCCGACGACACAAACACGACAAAAATACGGTGCGCTAAATAAAGCCATTTAAAAATTTTGAATTTCTTGAAAAAAGGTTGACAACATCAACAGGAGCAGCTGGTTACTTTCATGGACCTAATTAATCGAGCTTTATGTACAAAAATATTGAATAGCATATTAATGTGTTTTTTAGTTTTATAATATTGCATTTAAAAAAGTTAAGATATATATACTTATATATATAAGTATATATATATATATATATATATATATATATATATATATATATATATATATATATATATATATATATATATATATATATATATATATATATATATATATATATATATATATATATATATATATATATATATATATATATATATATATATATATATATATATATATATATATATATATATATATATATATATATATATATATATATATATATATATATATATATATATATATATATATATATATATATATATATATATATATATTATATATATATATATATATAATTATATATATATATATATATATATATATATATATATATATATATATATATTATATATATATATATATATATATATATATATATATATATATATATATATATATATATATATATATATATATATATATATATATATAATATATATATATATATATATATATATATTATATATATATATATATATATATATATATATATATATATATATATATATATATATATATATATATATATATATATATAATATATATTATATATATATATATATATATATATATATATATATATATATATATATATATATATATATATATATATATATATATATATATATATATATATATATATATATATATATATATATATATATATATATATATATATATATATATATATATATATATATATATATATATATATATATATATATATATATATATATATATATATATATATATATATATATATATATATATATATATATATATATATATATATATATATTGTTACGAAATGAAAATGCAGAGATTCAAATTTAACGGCACAAACTGACAACCCGATTATTATCTGCTTTATACCCCTAAATCACTGTCAATAAAATCAAAACCTGGCAACGAAGTACCACAATTAAACTTGGCATTACTCGACAACTGTCAATAGAATTCCAAATAACGGAAAATGGAAGTTTCCGGAATCTTCAGGAAACGGTAGCAAGAACTTACAAGATTATTCGAGACTGCTTAATTGCAATTGCAAA
>CATQFL010000288.1:88282-127771 GCA_956483635.1 Panzeria rudis
ATATTTATATAAAAAATTATTTATGATAAGTAAGGATGCATAATTAATTGCTAATAAAAGCAGAATTAAATTAACTAGAAAATGAATTTAAAAAGTGTCAATTTATAAAATAATCAGTTTTTTTAAATTAAATATACCAATTTAACGCGTCAAATGAAAGTAAACAGTGGCATCATTCTGAAAGAAAATATGCTGCAAAAATAAAAATTATGGCAGTTTTTGTTTTAAAGTATAACGAGAAAGTACCGTTCCAAATATTCGTCACTTCCAAAGTGTATGTAGAATAAAAACAATACTTTTAACATCAAATAATCAAAAAAAAGACAATGGGAAAGCAAACCTCAATCGACGCTCGTGAAATCATTATAGATTTATATAAAAAGGGAAAATCACTGCGCGAAATAAGTAAAATTATTGGAAGGAACCATTGTACTATAAAAAAAATTATAGACAAATACACCAAATACAAAACATTGGAAAATTTGCCGCGTGGAAGACGACCAAAGTGTCTCACAGAGAAGGAAGTAAGGGCTATAGTAAGACAAACTTCTGAGAAGTCAGTAAGTGCTAGTACAATTAGGAGATCCCTACACCAAAATGGCTTACATGGTAGAGTACCACGTAAAAAGCCTTATGTGTCGAAGGCAAACCAAATCAAACGCTTAAATTTCGCTAAAAAATATAAAAATCAGCCATTAACATTTTGGCAAAATATTCTTTTTACGGATGAGAGTAAATTTGAAATATTTGGTGTCAAAAAACCTCCAAAGATATGGCGAAGTGCGAATGAAGCATTTAACGATAAGTGCGTGATTAAAACCATAAAACATGGTGGAGGCTCCGTAATGGTCTGGGGATGCATGGCGGCATCGGGGGCCGGTAATCTTGTGTTTATCGAATCAACAATGAAAAAAGAAGATTACCTCAGCATTCTGAGACACAATGTTGCCCCTAGTGTAGAGAAATAATGCTTGGCAAGAAACTGGATATTTCAACAGGATAATGATCCAAAGCATTCCTCCAAAATTGTAAAGGAATGGTTGCTCTATCGCACGCCAAAAACATTTGACCATCCACCACAATCCCCAGACCTTAACCCAATTGAGCATCTGTGGGAACATGTAGATAAAAAAGTCAGAGAAAGGAATATTTCTTGCAAGGATGACCTAAAGGCGGCATTGCAGGATGAATGGAGTAAAATTCCACCTGATTTTACTAGAAAACTTGTTGAATCGATGACTAGGAGGTTAGAAGCTGTAATTAAGTCAAAAGGCCGGCAAACAAAATATTAAAAATTATCTTTTGTGATACATTCAGCCTACTGTTTACTTTGATTTGACGCCTTAAATTACTCTAATATAAATAAAAAGTGAATTTTTTTCTTATGTGCCTTTGTTTTCGTTCCTTGATTTAATTCATTTAATATTACCTTTTTTATTAAAGAACTATGTAATTTTGTTTTTGTTATACTATTGTTTATTTAAATTTAATAAATATTTTTTTCAAACAATATGCCGTGTTTACTTTCATTTGACGCTCACAGTATATATATTCAATTCTGTCCACACAGTTCGTCTATCGATTTATCCGTCTTTTCTTGTGGTCTATTTATTTAAGGCAATTTCACATTGTAATACAAGCTTTGAGATCTTTATTAGATTTTGTAAGGCGAAAATCAAATCAAAATCAGTTTGACCGTCAAAAAATCCCAAAGAAAACTTTTTCATTACATTTTGTCTCTACACTAACACATTCCAAATAAAACGTAACATAAATAACTTGCAATAAAGAAAATTGTATTTTACGTTCTTCTTTTTCCTCATTTATGACTGCAAATAATCACTTAACTGTTTTTCTTATTCCTATGTTGGCTTGTTCATAAGAGAACCTTGAAAAATGTGATTGTTTAGAAAATTTCTTAAAAATGACGAATACTATAATACTGTAAAATTATTTCACGTATTATTTGACAACTCATAATTTGTTTCAACAACATTGGATTTTTACTAAAGATTTGGATTTTTTAAAGATTTTTTTAATTTTTTGGGCATGTATTACCACTAAGTCCAGTCTGAAGGCCACTTTAATAACTATTTATGTTACCATTTTCCTGTTTCGTCCAAGTCGTAGCCTCTGAGCAATACTGGATCCTGCCGCGAGAGAATTTGTGTTTGGCTCACAGAATTTCCTGCGGTCGACTTCTGCCGCAAGGTATTATTGAGTTCACCACTTCGGACCTCTACCTGGACTCAAAAGGAGTACCGGAATGCGGCTGCAGCCTTTGGAATCTTCGTTTTAGTTCTCCGTGGATTTCCCAATTTTTACTTACAACTTTCAGTTTTTAGAAATATATATATTGCTGCCTACTAACAAAATTCATCCGCTAATACCGACTGCGCCACTTAAATGTTGAAGATCCTACCGACTGCGCCACTTAAATGTTGAGGATCCTACGGACTGCGCCACTTAAATGTTGAGATACTCGACGATGGATCCCAACAAGGATATTTCGATTTGATAGTAAAACACGTTTATTTATTTATATTTATTTATTTACCCTGGAGGGTGCCTTAGCAGTACGCAGGGTAAAGTTGTTTTTCTTAATAAACACTTAACAAAAAAAAAAAGCTATGACGTAAAATTTAACAGAGTATTTATACTAAAAATATGCTGACTACTTAATTTACTTGAATACAAATTTTGGCTGTATTGACCAATCAGAATACCTTTGCTTATTTACAATAAATGTACTGACTTGACTGTATAACAAACACAAAATAAACGGTGTATCAACCAGTAACAACAAAGTGTAACTGGAGATACAACAAGCACAAACTACATTAGTGTATTCACTTAATGCACAAAAATAATATGTGTATTCACTTAAATGTATTTATTTATTTAATAAAGTAGAATTGCTGCTGTAGCCGTTTTGGGGGGTTGATTCACAACAGTCGGAAGCTATTATTATTCGGCTTAAGTTCACAATAATTGAATTAATGTAAACTCAAATTATTTTTAAGAGTGGAATATTAGAATATCTAGTCAGACAAGCAGAGCGGATTAGTAATACTAGTTTCGACAGCCGCTACACTGTCATCATCAGCGTCCTTTGTTCGCTTTTACCACGTTTTAATTAATGAAACTTCAGCTATTAACCAAATTTTGTGCGGAAATATAATATGAGTTATCTTATTCCTTTTATCAATATAATCCGTTCAGCTAGTCTGATTAGATATTCTAACATTCCACTCTTAAAAATAATTTGATTTTACATTAATTCAATTATTGTGAACTTAAACCGAATAATAATAACTTCCGACTTAAGGCTCCGTTAGCCAACCGTTGCTGTACCGCTACCGTACTGTTAGCACGTTTGTCCACTTATAGAACATTTAAAAATGTGCGTATGTTTTATTTTATTTTGTTGTTATAATAGGCTCCATGAAAAATCGCCCAAATAGAAATGAAAAATCGCCCAATATTTCAAAATCAAAAATCGCCCAAAAATAAATGAAAAATCGCCCAAAATTTAAAAATGAAAAATCACGCAAAAAAATTAAAAATCGCCCAAAAAAATATGAAATATCGCTCAAAATTAAAAAACACCAAAAATTTATTTTTATGATAGTAATTTAATTTTTATATTGAAAAAAAAAAATAAAACTTACAGAAAATCATAAATAGTCTTCGTTTCTTACCGAATTGCAATAAAAGTATGAATAAAAGGCAATATTTTCTATCGGCCAAATGTTATAGTATGGCTCTCCAAGGGTAATTTAGATAATTATCATAGATACAACAAAAATGTATAAATATATAATACAGTAATGATCATTTATCGAAGGCCGGAAATTTAAGACGTCAAGGAAACCGCATTTCAAAATATTGCATATCACATAGAGTCTAAAGTCCTTCCGTCCGCCAAAAGCGCGTTTCAAATTAAATATTCCAAAGGCAAGTAGTCTAAAAAATTGCCGTAAGCGAAGCCGAGATTTGATATACTATGGAGTTTATAGTCCTTCCGCCCGGCCGAAGGCCGTCTACACGGAAAGTCGTCGAAAGCACGTACCAAATTAAGCATTCCGAAGGGTCCTAATATTGAAAATTGTCGTACGCGAAGCCGAGATTGGACATACCATAGAGTTTAAAATCCTTCCCACAAAATATACAGAAATCACAATAGTGACAGGTAAGAAACGCTACAATCAGGTTTTCTATTGTTTTTAAGGCTCTGTTAAAAAGAGATATATATGGAAACGAACAGAAGAAAATAAACAAAACGAAAAAGAACAAATTTAAAAAGTTTACTCACTGAATAAAACGCTAAAATTGTTTAAATTCTAATAAAATTAAAGAATTATGCCTTATTATTAAAAATATATTGTGAAAAAAGAATTGTGTTTATATAAAAGTGTCGTAGATTTGTTTTATTAATGTGCTTTTTTTTGGAATTACTTTGTGGTGATAGGTTTTTTTATACCGCGTGTTCTTACACACACATGCACATGATTTATTATTTGTGAGATTTTGCAGTAATTATAAAGATAAAATGTAAAAGATGCATGAAAATGAACTGTAATTAATTAATAAATACTATTTTCAATGTGAATAGTGGAAATATATGTAGTTTTATTCATTACAAAATTAATTCGGGTAGAAAGGCGCTGCAAAAGAAAATTAAATTTAAAGGCACTGTGTAAGCGATCAGAAATATATTTCGGTTTGTGTCACTTCTGTGTATTTGGTGATTCTTCCGTCCGGCCGAAGGCCGTCTACACGGAAAGCCGTCGAAAGCGTATCTCAAGTTAAACATTCCAAGATTCACTAATATAGAAAATTATCGTAAACGAAGGCGAGGTTTGACATACCATAGAGTTTAAAATTTTTCGAGCAGGTGGAATCAAAAATAGGCTTCGCTTACGTCAATTTTTAATATTAGTAACCTTCGGAATGATTGATTTGGGACGTGCTTTCGACGACTTTGCGTGTAGCTGGCCTTCGGCCGGGCGGAAGGATTTTGAACTCTGTGCTATGTCAAATCTCGGCTTCGCTTACGACAATTTTCAATATTAGTAGACTTTCCTTGTAATTGTCGTAAGCGAAACCCAGACTTGATACACCATAGTTTACAATTCTTCCACCCGGCCGAAGGCCGTCTACACGAATAGTCGTCGAAGCACGTACCAAATTAAGTATTCCGAAGGCTACTAATATTGAAAATTGTCGTAAGCGATGCCGAGATTTGACATATCATAGAGTTTAAAATCCTTCCGTCCGGCCGAAGGCCTGCTACACGGAAAGTCGTCGAAAGCGTATCTCAAGTTAAACATTCCAAGATTTACTAATATAGAAAATTATCGTAAACGAAGGCGAGAGTTTAAAATCTTTCGAACAGGTGGAATCAAAAATCGGCTTCGCTTACGTCAATTTTTAATATTAGTAGCCATCGGAATGATTGATTTGGGACGTGCTTTCAACGACTTTGCGTGTAGCCGGCCTTCGGCCGGGCGGAAGGATTTTAAACTTTATGGTATGTCAAATCTCGGCTTCGCTTACGACAATTTTCAATATTAGTAGACTTTCCTTGTAATTGTTTGATACACCATAGTTTATAATTCTTCCACCCGGCCGAAGCCCGTCTACACGAACAGTCGTCGAAGCACGTTCCGAATTAAGTATTCCGAACGCTACTAATATTGAAAATTGTCGTAAGCGAAACCGAGATTTGACATACCAGAGAGTTTAAAATCCTTCCCCCCGGCCAAAGGCCGGCTACACGCAAAGTCGTCGAAAGCACGTCCCAAATAATCATTCCGATGGCTACTAATATTAAAAATTGACGTAAGCGAAGCCGATTTTTGATTCCACCTGTTCGAAAGATTTTAAACTCTTGCCTTCGTTAACATTCCGAAGGCAACTTATATTGAAAATTGTCGTAAGCGAAGCAAAGACTTGATTCCACCTGCACGAAGGATACTAAACTCTATGGTATGTCAAATATCCGCTTCGTTTTTGAAAATTTTTTTATATTAGTGAACCTTAGAATGTTTAACTGAAGAATCGCTTTCGACGATTTTCCGTATAGCAGGCCTTCGGCCGGGCGGAAGGATTTTCAACTTTATGGTATTTTAAATCTCGGCTTCGCTTGCGAAAATTTTCAATATTAACAGCCTTCGGAATGCTTAATTTGGTACGTGCTTTCAACGAGTTTCCGTGCAGCCGGGTGGAAGAATTTTAGACTCTATGGTATGTCAAATATCTGCCTCGCTTACGACAATTTTCTAAACCACCTTTACTGCTATAGAAGCCAAATAATGGTGGAGATGGAACACATTGGAGAAAATTTCAATTATTTAATATAATATAATATTTTAAATTCTATATTCGATTTTGATGATTACCAGAAATTTTGGGTGTAAATATGTGAGCGATTTTTCATATGAAAAATAACTTAAAATTTGTATGTACAAATTTTTGGGCGATTTTTCATTTTTATTTTTGGGCGATTTAATTTTGGGCAATTTTTCATAAAAACATTTTTAATATTAAAAATCGCCCAAAATTTCAATATGAAAAATCACAAAAAAATGAAAAATCACCAAAAATTTGTATGCACAAATTTTGGGGGAATTTTCATTTTTATTTTTGGGTGATTTGGTTTTGGGCGATTTTTCATGGATGCGTTATAATATGAAAAAGAAACAGCTGTTCACAAAACAGTGATGTGAATTAAAAATGTTCAAATATTGAGTTTTGCGAAGAAAAAGTACCTAAACGATAGTATTAAAACTGTATTTGGTGTAGGTACATAAAAATATATCTAGTATATTATATATTTGCAATAAATAAATATGTATCCATCTATACATACATATCGTTAACAAAACGCAAAAAGCCCTAACTAACAAAAAAATCGATTCGGCTTTTTAATAAATTCTGATGTATTTCACCAACATAATACATAGATATGCACATATGTAAAAATTAAATTATTATTTATGTGTGCGTACACAAAGAATGGTTTGAAACCATTTTATCTACACATATTTATATTTCACGTGTGTATATCGTCTCCTGAAAAATGCTTAAAAACGATGATATGCTCTTTTGCATTTTATATGACGATATGTATTTCTTTATTATATGCATACATCTAATATATCTATATTTATGTACAAACATACACACATATATATATATTACTTTAAGCTGTTTTCCCACACAGATATTATTATTACCAAAAGTACCAAAAATCAGAGCGTAAATACCCCCATTCCATTTAGCATACAAGCAACCCATCACTGCTTTACAACTGTCACTGCTTTACAACGGTCACAACGTTACAGGCTGTTTACGCCTGCATATATTTCGCAGGAACGCATGGAAAATGTTGTGGGGGTAAAGGAGGTGCAAGTATTTGAATGGTGTATTGCCCTATAGCCCTTAAATTTATTTTAAACAGTTGAAAGGGTTTCAGCTAAAAATTAGGCGTTCAAAAGAACTGCCGGAACGTTTGAAACTTTAAAGGGCATAATACACAATCAATCAGCTTGATGTCAGATTCGTGTACGTGTGCTTGACGAAAAATCAAAAGCAAGTAGATTTTCCATCAATCGTCGTCGGTGTCACTAATACTAACGAAATTTCACACATACTATTACCACGCTTGTCAAGCATGTTGACTGTGTATATTGCCCTTAAAAATAAAACAGGTAGATGTTGCCGATATTGTTTGTAAAATTAAAGTCTGTTTTATTTAACATTTTCTTCGGCTTATATACTATATTTGAGAATTTAACTTAGCATTTCTAACTTATTGTGGTTATTCTATACATTATATTTGTTCCATTCGGTACTATGAAAATTGTAAAGTAATCCTATTACTTTCTTTCATTGACCAATCATAATGTGTTGCATTGGAATGCACTCAATTTAATATGACACTCAAATATGTGTCACTCAACTATTATTATTGATCACCATTTGTTATTGATAATTATTATGGTGCATGCATAGTTCACATGTATGTTATACTACATTACGCATTGTACACATGTGAAGTACACTACACCCTCACCCTTAAGAGAAAATTTATGAAAGTAATTTTTTTCTACTACCTTCGTAGTACCGTTACAAAGTTAAAACTAAAAATATTTGAATTATATCTATGAATAATTTTATTAATATAATTATATTAATATGTTTTCTTTTATATTTAAGAATATGAATAACACTACTTTTTATATGATTTTATTTTATTTTGAATAAATGGTGCCACATTCTTATGTTTCTTCCAAATTGATTTAACTTTTTTTATTTTTGAATTTGTTCTTGTATTCTAAAGCTCATTTTATTTAATTAATATTGTGATCTGGTACGTAAGTCATATATGTAGATAGTTGTTGTCATAGAATTTTGTTATTTTTTACTTTGTCTGTATGTAAGTTGTATGAGGTAGTGTAAAATTCGTTAATTAGTTTGTGTTTTAAATGTCATCTATTATTCTTGTCAGGGCATTGTATAGTAATGGTTTTAGTTGAGGGCTTTTGTTATCAATATTTGTTCTTTTGCATATTTTTCTATTAATTCTTCTTATGTATAAATCTTATATATTTCATCCTTATTTGTTAGCGCTCATTTTTTTAAATTTTCTTTATTAATTTTATTATTTTAGATATCAGTTTCCTCAGTACCGAATCTAGTTTCGCTGATTTATCACTGAATCTTGCATGCTTATGTATATTCATTTCCGTTTTCATATATATTTTTGGAGCGTGATTTCTTCATAGTCGAACTGGTTTCGCAGAGTTACCATCACGTCCTATTATTTTTGATATTAATATTTTGGGTACATAATTTCTTCATGGCCGAAACTGGTTTCGATGAATTATCATTATGTCCAATGTGCACAATATTATCTTCAATGTTTATGTCGACTTCTTTTATATTTTCTAATTCATTAAATTGCAATTTCTTCATATTTTTGACGTCATGAATGGATGTGCATTCACTTATTTGAAGTTGATCACACTCCTGAGAACTGCAGTTTTCCATACTTTTTCCTTCTACGCGCATTTTATTCTTATTTTTATTATTAGCTTTATCTTTATCTGCCTCATTATTTTCATTTGCCTCAATATTTTTATTTTCTTCATTATTTTTATTCTTCATATTTCTCATTATTTTATGTGCCTCATTATTACTTTGTTCTTTTATTTGATAGCCCTGTTTGCAATTAAAATTATTAGGTCAATTTTTGCAAATTCGTCATAATCTATGTACTTGAAAATTATTTAATACTTGCTTAAAATGTTCGTCGTTGTTTGCCTTATTGTCATTTGATATTTCATAGTTTTTAAGTTGGTCAGTATTCAGATTAATATTCTTTAAAAAAAATTGTTAAGTGAGTCATGTCGATTTCAAATTAATAAAACGTGTTACATTTTGCTAGTTCATTGGTCAGGCTTAATTTTACTTGGTGCTAGTATTTTTGTATCTCTATAGGAATTGCTTTAGTGATTCGATACTTTCTATCTTTGTGTAGTTTTCTTTTAAATTGTAATGTAGCATGATAAACATACTGTAGAAAATGTTCCTTTGTTAAAATCGAACAGCTTTTGAAAAAGTTTCTAAATTGAATGGCTGCCATATTACTTGATTTCCTCTTGAGTTGTCTACCAAATATTTTTTATTTGTTTTATAAATGTTATTGTGTTATTCTACAATATTCTAACCTATTTGGTATAACTATTTAATATTACATACTATATTTTATATATCTAGCAGTGAAATATTAATAGCATTCTTACTTAAATTCTACATATAAAGATTATTTTCAATATGAATTCAATATTTTTTTACATTAATTTTGTTTAAATGTATGTCTTTCATATTTTAATGAAAAATATTTTAAATAACGTTATATATTTATTTATTTTTTTATTAAATAAAATCGTATTTTTTGTGTTGTAATTGAGAAATACTTTCATATTACGAAAAACAAAGTTTATTTATCTAATTTTTGTAATTCGGCATTATTGCATATTTGCTAGTGGCAAATGACTTGCATTGTCATACTTTTTTTATATTTTGTAATTTAATATATTTTTAAGTGGGTTAATGGGAAGTGGAATAGCCTTTAAATTATTGAACTACCAATTTTTTTTCAATTAATTACACGTATATCGTACATCAAAATTTGTTTATATGTAAATCTTTTTGTTTTGCATATTAATTTTGAGTAAATGGAAGATGTATAAAAAATTTTTGCTTATAAAAAGTTTATAAAGACAGTGATGTAAAATTATAATCGTAAGTTGAACTATGTGTTACATTACAAACATTTATATTTTTAAAAAATTTATACATACATACATATGTGAACATATATTTAAGGAAAAAAAATTTTCTTCAACAGAATTTAATAAAATTCATCTCCTGATGAAGTCGACAAACCATCGACGAAACGTTGAGATAAAGATTAAATAATTTGTTTTATTTACATCGCCAGAAAAAATTAACATTGACCAAAAATAGCCCAAAGATATATATGGAAATATAAAAATCTTGACAAACTAAGTACTACTTCATAATTGGTCACAAATACATCAAATATAGTTATAAATTTTGTTGTTAATATTACGTGAAGATATAGTTAGAATTTTATAGTAATGATATCCTTTTTTTCACCCTTTTTGTCATCATCGTTATGGGATATAATTGTGATATTGACATCTGAATATTCGTCATCATTAAAATTGTCCAAAAAGTTTCCATCATCGTTGTCATTGCTTGGTAATAATTAACGACCCATGTATTATTATGAGTTCTTATGGATCCGCAGTTGCAGGATCATAATTATGAAAAATATTTTGTAATGGTCCGTGTTGGGTTAAGTAAAGAAAGGTTCGTGTCGTCGTAAAAAATATGTTGGGCAGGATCACAAACGAAAAGGATCTCAACTTAAATTAAGGGATTGCAAGATCGCCATATGGGGGTAAAGGAGGTGTAAGTGTTTGAATGGCGTATTGTCCTATAGCCCTTATATTTATTCTAAACAGGTGTAAGGGTTTCAGCTAAAACTTAGGCGTTCAAAAGAACTGCCGGAACGTTTGAAACTTTAAAAATAAAACAGGCAGATGTTGCCGATATTGTTTGTCAAATTAAAGTCTGGGAATCTAAATTGATTATTAGCCTAAGGTTCGTAACGTTATATTCAGAAAGAATTGGGTATGATTAATATTCCAAGGAACAAGGGAAAAATTAACATCAACTTAATTTTTCAACGTACACAGCAGAACAGAGTAGCGCCACTTTATTTAACAGTTTCTTCGGCTTATATACTATTTTTGAGAATTTAACTTAGCCTTTCTAACTTATTGTAGTCATTCTATACATTATATTTGTTCCATTCGGTACTATGAACATTGTAAAGTAATCCTATTACTTTTTTCATTGACCAATCATAATGTGTTGCATAGGAATGCACTCAATTTAATATAACACTCAAATATGTGTCACTCAACTATTATGATTGATCAGCATGTTTTATTGATAATTATTATGGTGCATGCATAGTTCACATGTATGTTATACTACGTTATGCATTGTACACATGTGAGGTACACTACAGTGTTGAAAATATGAAACATGAATTTACACTTGCAACATCTAAAATCTACAATCTTCAAAATGTCAGATATATGAAAAATCACATTGTTCGTAATAAACTAAAAAAATGTGAAAACAAGAAATTAATTGTTTGTAATTTAAAACGAGAAAAGTAATAATTAGTGCAGTGGTTTAATTAATAAAAACCCATCTTAGAGGAAGGAGATAAAGCTTTATTATATATTTAATTATGGTTGTATAAATTTCCACACATACATACATCACGTCAGCCATGGCAAAATTGGTACAATTGTACCACTCTTAATACAGTTCAGATTTTAAAAGTACAATGGTACACCAATGGCTTATTTAGTACAATTAATAATTTTTGTATTTATTAGAAATTCAATTTTTTGCAACTCTTTTATTGTAATAAAATATTTTATATATTTCGTCCACTCGTACATATCCGACTTTTTATCTGAATTAAATTTAAGTTTTGCGAAGTATTGAGAAAACAATTCGCCTTAAAAATTTAAATATTACCTCACTAAAAGTAGCCTCTGCTAATTTAAAGCTCTTTCTGATCAAGTCTGAAAAAGTGATATGTTTATAAATTTATTTGCATTGTAGAAAAAGGAAATATTTCGGAGCTCTACAGAGAATATATCGTTCTACATTCCAATAGCTATTATATCAAAATTAATGAGCTATTTTCGATTAGAAATAGGATTTGCTAAATCCGACTTAAGAACACTTACATTTTTGCCACGGATATATGTATAGAAAAGTGTTTTGGTACAATTAATTTTAAAAAAGTACAATTTTAGACAGCAATTGGTACAATTTTAATATCTCATGTGCCATCCCTGGTTCACTAGCTTTTAATTTCTTTTCAATTTAATGTCATTTTTCTAGTGGTGACACCACAATTACCGAAAAATGTAAGATGATACAAAATGAGATAGGAACATCTTTTAAAGATGTAGAATGATGTAGATTCTTAGCCCTGTATAATTCTTATGGGAAAATATTGTCATCTTCGCAAATTGATGGTAGATGTTGGCAAGTGGAAAAAGCCTATTCGGTTTTCTGTTTTATACAGATTGAGACGTTCCGGCAACGTGACATTTAAATTCGGTAATAGCCTTTTTACACTCACCACATCTTAGAGGAATGCGTGGAAAATGATAAAAATGAAAAAAAACATGTTTACATTTGCAACATCTTTCATCTTCCATCTTGTCATTATATTTATTTTCACGTGTTTGATGAAAAGTCATATAGTGCTTAATAAATTAATACTTTAAGTTTATTAAGAAAAACAACAAATTAATTGTTTGCGATTTAACATAACAAAAGCAATAATTAATGCAATGTTTTTAGTTAATAAAATCTCGTGTTAAATAAATATTTATTTCATGTACCACCAATTTTGAATTATGTGTCTATAAATTTACATACATACATACATACATATCAAAATTGCTCACACCAGGGATGGGAAACTATATTTTCATTTCAGTATCAAATAATTATTTTAGACTACTTTTTCGATCCAAAAGAGTAACAAAATTTTGGTTTTTTTGAATTTGTGTTGAAAAGAGCAAATATACCCTACATTTGATTCGGCTCAAATTATGTATGTGGTCATACATAATTTCGACCAAACGTATTTTAATGCGCTTTGATGTAATGAACACAGGATTCATATTAGGATAGCTATGACCAATTTAAAAAAGTTTTGAACGCCGTAACACCGAAACAAAGCGTAAGATAAGAAATTACATATATGTTAGTATTACTAGGAATTCTGAACTCATATATATGTACATATATATATTTTAATTTGTATCCGGAGGGTTGGAGCTGGCCCTATGTGTATGCAAATGCGGTGTAGCCCTTTCTACTCTGCCATTTATCTCAAAAGTGGTTGATCCTACAATATACATATAACGCTATAAATTTTTTTTAGAAAGTTGTATTCTCAATAGCTTTTATTAAGAACCCGGATTTTTGCGGCCATTCACTTTTGATATTTTCTAATCTGTACACGAGATTACGTGAGACTTTGGAGACATATTATACAAGGCCAAGATAAAATTATCTGATATGTGATGGAAATCGATCGATTTCAAATCACGCCGATTTATAAACAATTTCGAGGCTCAGACCATTTTATTCGAACTTAAATTCGGTTTCACTGTATCGTGTGATATATAGAACACCTATTTGGCTATTATTAGATATGTAAAATCACGCGATTTTAAATCGATCAATTTCCATCACATACCAGTATATAAAAATTTCAGTTTCTTATCTCAAGTTCAAATACTTAGTAGCAACGTACTAGTTTTCGCCAGCGCAATAAAGTCATATCTATTAAAGCCAAACGGACTTATTCTTCAAATAATTGCGCAATAATTTAAATAGCCTTATTACCAGTGCAGATCCTTTACGGCATTATTTCTTTGTAAGGCTGAGGTCACACGAACATTTGAAAAACGCACATTTCTGTATTTTTGAGCTTAATTTACGGCTTTTGGGCATTATATCAGTTATTGTAGACAAGAATGAGAGAGGCGAATGTAGTCTTCAAAACCAGCTTATAAGGCTTATAAATCTCAAAGTGCGTTTTGAAAACGCAACTGTTGCTTCAGTCTTAGTTGATATACGGGGTTTTTACAGATGGATTTACTGCGGGCGCCGCATATTTTTTACCTAATGTTCAATTGTATGAAAAAATTAGATATATGGAATATGCTAATGAATTTATATACAGCAGTGATATTATTTGGAGAGTAGTCAAGTGAGTCAGTGGAATAACATGGTATTTTTTAGGTGGCATGCAATAACGTTCATGGAAATAATGTCCGTGGACATTTTCTCACATAAAAAAGGAAAATTGTATATGGGCATTATTTCCATTTCGAAAAAAATATAAAATCCGGTGTACTTGTTTCGCAGACTAAAATGTTTTTTCCTAGCCCGCCTTCGGCCGGTCTTAAGGATTTTCTCGTCTGAGCATGTCGAATAGTGGCTTCGCTGAGTAAAGATTTTTTGCTATGCAACGTGGAAATAATGTCCATGGTCATTATTTCCATTGACGTTTTTTGCATGCCACCACTTTTTAATATCAAATAGTATAAAAAAGTACGATCGTATCAACTTTTCCATCACTGGCTCACACACATGTTTTTAATTTTGTTCCAACCTAATGTCATTTTGCTAGTGATGAGATAGGATGAGATAGGAACATCTTTGAAAGATGAAGAAAGATGTACATATTTTAGCCCTGTACAATTCTTATGGGAAGATGATACCATCTTGGCGAATTGATGGGTAGATGTAAAAAGCCTATAAGCTTTTGCATTGGTTTTCCCATGCCATATACGAACAGCGGACACGTTTTCTTAAAGAAACAGTACTGTACGGTTCGCTGTTTCTACCTTTATACACACTTTCCGTTCAAACAAAAAAATTACGTACAAATATTAAAAAAAATTTGCGACGGCACCCGCAAAAAATTGAAGTCGACGATTCTAAGCGCAAATAGAAAGGGACCTAACGGTAAAATTTATTTATTTTCATTTGTACAAAGGTGAAAACTTTGTATGTCCGCTTAACAAAAAGTTCAATTCAACTGACTCACATCTGGAAGTATCGACAAGGTGTTGTAAATATCGTATAATCGCATTGTTTTTATTTTGTAAAACACAGTTATCAGCGAATATCACTAATTTTTTAGTTGAATGCACTTCTCGTAGGTAGTAATCAAGCATTGATATTACTGAATTCGGACCTTTTCCAATGGAATCGCTTTCGTCAATACAGAAGATGTGTTGAACATTTTGACGTTCGTTTGTAATTCCGAAAATTGCTGTTTTGCGACCTGATTTAAAGTATGCAGTTCCTATTTGCTGTGGATCCGACGGAAAGCTAAAATTTTGAGCATAATTCATAGATATTACTAGATAATCTTCCTCTGGAATACCTGGATATATGGCATTTGGATCAGGCTTGACTAATGTTCTCAAGTCGTTATAGTACTCTCGCTGAGTGTTGGCAGATTGCAAATGATCAGAATACACCTTCAATGCTGCTTCTTTTTCAACTTCAGTAACGTTTACTGTATTAACAGCATCTTTTTCAAGATTTCGACACAATTCGCACAAATCGTATGCCGGCTTCATAGTGACGATGTAGGGACAATATTTCTTCCACAGCGTTTGGAAAGTGCGAAGTTTTACGATTTTACCACCCGGTTCGACGCTGTTGGTGTATCTAGTGTAAACAGAAGTCTTACTTTCAGTAGTTGGAAGTTTCAATAAACGATAATCACGATGATTTGGTTGACGTTCAGGTAAAGTGATAGCAACAGTTTCAGCAAAACGGCAGATAAATGAAACAATTTCTTTTTTTTTTCAAAGTAGTTAAATCATCTGTACGATTAATTTTATTCGTCATGCCATGTTCGCGTGGATAAACACCATTTTTGTCGTAATGTTCGATTAGATTTTTGTAGCGTTTAATTCCCATTGTATACAGGAAGAAGTAAATATCACGGCATATCGGCAAACTTCGAAAATAATATATCTGATTGTACCGTTTCTTCATAGCTCGCGATCGATCACCAACTTTTGACCTGAGCATTGCATCGTCACGTTGATCTGCCAGATGTGCGAGAATAATTAAATCTTGGGATTCCTTATCTAAATTCATGAAAGACGTACGAAAATCCACAGCCATCTTCTTAGGGATCACTTCATTGCATTGATTTGAACCACACGAAGTTATTTGTGAATCATACAGTCGAGCAACTACCTTTTCTTTGCGCAAATTAAGATCAGATTTATCAAGGTATATATTATCGGTATCATCTTCAGAGTAACTATCCGATAATTCTGAGAAGTGATCGTCATCATCCTCGTCATCAGGGAAGCGTTAAAGTAAATCTTCTTCTTCGAATTCGTCCACCATTTCATCCTAAAACAGTCAGTAAGAATGTTATTAGTTTTAAATTATTTGCGCGAATAATATAATAAGGTTATGTGAAAAAATTTTCGTACTAACAGAGTGATATTCACGATTTAAAAGAATTATAAATGAGTATTTATTATAATTCACAATTAATAATTTCAGAAAATAAACCTGGATTCGAAAAAACGCGAGCAAAATTGATATCAAACTCATGGAAACAGCGCGCTAGGTAGAAAACAGTAAAACCAAATACACAAAACAAGAGGTAGGGACGACCTACGCGCGTTTTCAAGGTTGACCAACACGTTCCTCATGTCATGAGATGTGTCGCTTTCAAATGAGACCAATACCAACACGCTCAGTGATGGTACACCAAAGATACATGTATTTAAATCTTTAAAATGGCTCTCCTGAACAAAACCGGTTTTTACCCTTAGGTCCCTTTCTATTTTGCGCGTCACATAGTAGAACTAAATTGTTTATCAGAGTTTAGCTGTCATACTGCCACCAGAATTTTAAGTAGAGCCTCTAATTTAAAAATAAAAAAGATTGGGAGCTATGAAGCGAAAACTTTTTTTTTTTGGATAAATTGTGCAGACATGAGCATTAGGGTGGAGCGTGAGAATTTTTCGCGAATGTCAACGTCGAATAGCACTAAAACGTTGCATTTTATTTTAATATACAATGGAAAAAATAACGAAAAAAATATTGTGATCTACTATCAGCCCTCTACTGCAGCATCAAGATTTTGAATATGAGATCAAATCGATCAATTTGTGAAACAACATATGATGCAACATTATAGATTCTTTATAGCTGTTATAAATCATTACACTCAAAATATCCACTATTTTTATACATACAAGGTCAGATTTCAGACAAACTTAAGATGAAATAATGAACCAAATTTTCGAATTTCTTAGTCTTTGTCATATATTGCAAAAAAAAACAATGGTGTCTATTCGGGAATACTAAGTGAAAAATACAAACAAAAAAACTGCATAAATTGTTTTTATTTAACATACAAAATTTACCGGTTTTAAGAGAGGGATACGCGTTAAAATTCTCGCGTTTATTTGATTTTAGAAATGTATAGAAAACAAAAACAATTTGTAAAATTTTGTTTTTTTTATCATGTAATTTTTCACTATTTCGGCGCGTTTTCCCAAATAGACACCAATGTTTTTCTAAGATAATTTGAGGTCGCTTAATACAAAAATGATATTAATTTTTTCCTTAGTGCGATTTGTCCCGGTATTCGCGAAAAACAAATATTTTTGGGTATTATCCGGTTTTTTCATTAATTGGCAAAAAATCCTAGAAATGCTCATCTGAATAAAATAAACTGTACACTGTTGTATAGAAATCCCTATATTCTTTCATTCAATATACTGATTGTGCCGATCGTATAAAAAAGTATAGAGTTACAAGCATTAAAACTTAAAAAAGAGTATAATTTTAGACCTTTTCCCAAAAACTATAATTTTAAATTGTTCCATTAAGATAAAAAAAATATACTGAGTATATTTTTTCCGGGCTGTATTTCCAATATAATTTTGTGGCGGTCAAATGATGAATGTAATCGCTAAATTCTGAAAAAAATATGAAAGTTATTAGACTTTAAGCAAAAAAAGCTATATTATTTTTTGATTATTTTAATACAAAATTAATTTAAATCAGTTTTTGTTTGTGAACAATTTTCTAAATAATATTATTGTTGTTGAGGTAAATATCTCATGGGCAGTTTTGGTCAATGTTTTCACTGATCTAACACTATGTCCGCAATAGTTTGCGCAAAAATTCTTTTGAACTAAAAGATAAATTATATGCAATATCTTTAGACAAAAACGACATCATAGTCTCTATTGACGTTATATCGCTCTTTACACCTAGCTATTAATAATATTCTTGACAAAGAGCACACAACCTTACAAAAGCCACAATTTCCCACGCTTCTGAAATTTTGTTTAACTGACAATAATTATGTTACATACAATCAGGGATGATAAAGTTGGTACAATTGTACTATTTTTGGTACTATTGAAACCAAAAAAGTACTATTGGTACTATTTAAAAAATTTCCCCAGTTTGTTGCGTGGTATCCATTAATTATAATTATTGAATAATTATTCAATAATTATCTCTATATTGGCCCTTAACTTAATTCTCTCTTAAGTCTACTTCGTGGTGGATTTGTGTACTTATTTAAGGAGAATACATAACAGGTGGTCTTGAGAGAACATAAAACGCAACCCGCGAAGCGATTAGCTTGTCTGCGGAAAAACACCCAGGGTCTATGGCGGGAATCGAACCCACGACCTCTGGACTTACAGGCTAGCGTCGATACCACTCAGCCACAGAGGCTTGTTATTGTTCAAGCCAAATATCAACAGCGATGCTGATGGAGTAGCTTAATGTCAAACTCCATATTCTATAAACGTGTCATTGGTTTTCTTGAATAGAGGCGTATTTCTTAAAACTGATCTTTTCAGTAGAGCAAAAACAAAATATTTCTGATATTGTGTCCACGGTATGAACATCTTTGAGTTTTTAACACTCGGCATATATTTGCCTAAATAACTTTGTGTAAAAATTTCAGACAAAAATAACGTAAGAACGAGATCCTACCAAGGTTGCATAAAACCGTATATGTCGACATAAATAACATATACTAAGCAAAATTGAACAAAATATTCAAAAAGATTTCAAAATGTGTTTAGATAGTAACATCGTATTTCTGCATGTGTGCTTAAATAATCCATCACGCAGGAATACTTAAGTCGTTACTGCTGAAAATTTATGGAATCAATATAGAAGTTAGGTTGGTGGGCATGAAAATTTTTACTCTCATGGAAAGAGCGCTTAAAATATAGCTATTTCGCATTAATTACTTAAAATCTGCGTAAGTCGACTTACGCATTTATTCGAGAAAACCACAGAAATGTTCGACTTAAAATTTTAATAGAAGATATGGCTTGTTTATCCATTGTGAACGAATTGCGAGAACATCAAAGTCTGTACTCACCCCCATTTTCTTTCCTTTCTCTTCTATATACATCTAGACTTTGCAAAGTAAACTTTGCTAGTGCGAAAGGGCACAAAGCCATATTTGATCTTTGACACAATGAGCACATAAAATCAATCAAAATCGAGTGGCGTACTTGGTTACAACAATTGAAAAAGATTTTAGTACTATTTGAGCCGTAAAAGTACTATTTTAGAAGTTCATTCGTACTAAATGAATTTTTTCATTTATCATCCCTGCATACAATAAAAAATATTACCAACAAACTTATGGTATGCCAATGGGGGTATTGCCAACTATTGCGGATATAGTGTTAGATACACTACTTGATGACGTTATAGATATTTTAATATGAATTTTATCTGCACCTTTTTGTCGAGGCACAAAAAGTGCAGATGAAATTCATATGAAAATGCGTAGACGACCTGCTTGCAGTAATAAACAAAGATGACGAAAGTATTATTGGACACAGTCAACGGATATTACAGCAAATTACAATTTACAATTGAAGAGGAAACTAATAAACAAATACCTTACTTGGATATGAAAATAATCAGAGATGGAAATAAAATTATTACATATTGGTATATGAAACCGACTGCTTCAGGACGATTAGTTAATTATAATTCCACACAACCCATGCATATAAAGATAAACAGACACAAACTTTGTTCAAAAGGTAATTCAAATAAATGACAAACAGTTCAGGAAAAAACATAAATATAATAAGGAAAATACTGACCAAAAACAATTATCCCATTTATATAACAAATAATATCATTGATAAAACACTCAGCAACAATCAAAGTAGGAAAGATGACGAAGCACAAGAAAAGAAGATTTTTTACAGTGTACCTTTTATTCCGAGGTTGGCAGAGAACAAAACATTGAAAGACATCATTAATAATGAAAACATATCTGTAGCACAAAAATCAAATACAACACTAAGACACATGTTTACAGGAAAAAAAGACGATAACAGACAAATTAAAAAAGCACAATGTAGTGTATGAGCTTACATGCACAGGCAGTGAAAAGCTGAAAGTCCATAACACGCGTTACACACGGTAACGCGTTATAAGCGGTTGTAAAAAAAGTAGAATCAGTGTAAATGTATGTGACGAGTTACATAGCACTAAGCGTAAAACGCTTGACGCGAAAAGTAGGTTTACTTTCTACTTTTGTATGCGTCGCATGCGCCATGAAAAAATGACAGCTGTTTCTGATAGCCAGCGAGGACAAATTGTATTATATTTTCAATGTTATCGATAAATAGGTTTGTATGGTGGATTATTTGTTTAAATTACAAATGTTTTCAAGAATAAAATACATTAAAATTCATTTTTTAACACAATTCTTTCATCAACAAACTTTTCATTTTATTTATCGATTAATTTTATGTAGTAAGTTTCATCTCTGTTATGTTTATTAATTTTATCAATTTATCTTTATACTTTATTCAATATTGTACTGACACAATTAAATTTACATTAAAGTCAAGAAGAGCCGACAATCTGTTGGAATAGCTCTCGCTGAGTTCCAAAAACCTCTCACTTCCCGTTCCAAATACAAGGGACGCACCCTAACCGTCTCGTTTTATTTTGGAGCTTTGAGTATGCCTTTATTGCACAAAATATTATATTTATGAACCCAATAAATTCCACAAATTCTTTTAACATTTCAATTAACATTTTTGCAAAAATTATTTTTATTTGATAAAAATATTTACACTACAGCTGATCAAAACATAAACATTGGTGCAGAAAAAGCGTTG
This sequence comes from Panzeria rudis, assembly GCA_956483635.1. Lineage (NCBI taxonomy): Eukaryota > Metazoa > Arthropoda > Insecta > Diptera > Tachinidae > Panzeria > Panzeria rudis. The sequence continues at coordinate 109,675 of CATQFL010000288.1, forward strand.
CATGTAACTTGAATTTAGAAAGGCGTCTAAAGTATGAAACACACAAAACGCGCAACTCACGAAACGCGTGTTATGGACTTTCAGCTAAAGGGAGTAGTGTAATAAAGTGTATGTTGGAACAACAAAACGGATGCTAGGAGTAGGATTATCAGAACATGAAGCCGATATTAAGAAGGGGAAAGAAACGACGTGTTTATCACAGCACATAAAAGAAAGTAAACATACAGTTGATTTTAAGAGCGTGAAAATTCTGCACAAAGAGAAATCGGCCAATAAGAGATATACGCTAGAGACCCTAAGAATACAACAACGGTTATCTAGAGCTCTAAACACCAAAGAGAATAAAGACCAAACAAAACTCCAATATTCCGTTGCAATCAGTCTTAAGTAAAAGTTCTGTGATATAGTTTTAGTTTAACCCTGTGATTTATTTTATTTTGATTATTTTATTTATTTATTACTTTTAATTCTGTGTCGTGCTGTCCATTAAATTATACAATGATAGATAATTAATAGCACTGTGATATACATCGTAAGTTAAGCTTTTATATATTCATAATAATTTTATACAAAAATATTTTTTCCAACATACATACTTATGTATAAAACATATTTTTAATGAAATCGTACTCCTGATGAAGTCGACAAACATTATCGACGAAACGTAGAGTAAAAGATGAAATAAATTAATTTATTCGCATCGATCAGTGAAAACATTGACCAAAACAGCCCATGAGATATTTACCTCAACAACAAGAATATTAATTTAAATCAGTTTGTATTAAAAAATTTTTTGTTTTATTGAAAATAATATTGTCTTCACAGGACCCATATAAGCAGCTTATGAAATATAATTGAATAAGATATTGACTCGGACTCAATTTCTCCATTAATTTAAATGCATAAATAATATGTAATGTGCTAATTAATTATAATAAGCTCAAAATAATTTAAGATAATGAAAACAATTGTTCAATAAAACTTTGCCAGTATGTATTATTATTATCTAATTTCGTGGATGTTTGTTATTTTTCATCATACACTCAAAAAAAAGTTTGAACTAGATTTAAGTTAGACATGAACTTAATTTTAGTTCATGACATTTTCTTGTTTTGAGTTAAAATTAAATTCAAAATAAGAATTTTAACTGAAAACAAAGAAATTGTACTTCTCGGAAGTATAAGGAAAATTCTTATAAACTTGAAAATATTCCACAAGTTTTCTTAATTATCCTTAGTTAAATGAAGTACATAATTACCTAGACTTATTACAAATGTTCATACATGCACTAAAAACCTCGTAATAGTAAAGATATTTTATCTTTAAATTAAGTAATTAAAATTTTGTATGAAAAATATGAAATGAAGTAAAAAGCTTCCTTATATCTTTAACTTTTTTTATTAACTTAAAAGAAGTATGTCGAGTTCTTGGTTTTATGGACAAATTTACTTTAAAATAAAGAAAATTTACAAGGTTTCTATACTATTTACTTGATTTCAAAAAAGTAAACATAATACATCGACTACTAAAATTAAAGAAATATATATTTTAAATAAGAATATTTGTTTCTTAGATATCAATGAAAAAACAAACAATTAACTGAATCAGTGTTAAATATGAGCTTAGTTTTAGTTCATGCAATTTCTTTGAACCAAGATGAAATTAACTCAATATGAGAAATTTAAGTAACTCAAAAGAAGACTGACAAATTATTCCAATAAACTAAAAAATACCCTCAATTTTCTTTAACTATTTTTACTTAGATTAAGTACATTTTCTTTACTTAAAACCGACATATACTAAAATTAGGTAATTCAAAAAGGTTTCTAAGTTTAAGTAAATTTTTATTAGAAACTAATAAAAATTACTTGATATGAGTAAAATAGCAATAGTTCATATCCTTAAAAATAGTTCAAAAAGATACGGAAAAAAATTTCTTAAATTTAAGGATATACTGACTTCAAGGAAATATTTACTAAAAATAAGAAAACGGTTTATATCTTTAAGGATATTGTATCATAAAAACTAGTAAATTTTATTTTAGTTCGAATAAGGTTTAGGAAATTATTTACTTCTGATTGTTTAGTAAAATTTGCCTTATTTATAGGAATTAATATACTAAATTAAAGCAAAATTTACTTTAAAATAGTTGAGATAAATTTAAAAAAAATTAATTTCATTCAAAATTGGGATTTGTAAAAATAAATTTAATTTTAGAAAAATATTTACTAGTTTTAAATATTTTTGAACTAAAATATAGGATATATTATTTCAGAAATATTATCTAGTTAAATGAAAAAATATACTTCTAAATTTACTATTTTTTAATAATTATTTACTAAACTTTCGTACTTGATGTACTTAAGTTTTTAATTTGAACCAAAATTATTTTTCACTTAAGTGAACATGTTCAAATTTTGTATTTACAGAAGTATGCTTTGACTTTTAAAATAAAATATTTTCAGTATAAAATATATTTGCTAGTCGTTTAGAAGTAATAGTTAAGTTGTTTAAATTGTTTTAATTCATTAGTATTTAAATTTAGTAAGCGAATCGAGTAAAAAGTGTAAAGTTTTCGTTATTTATGTTAATTTACTGTGTAAGGATATATTTTTAGTAAATAAATGTGCGTAATTTAAAAAGTTTCGGCTGTTGAAATTGTTTTAATTAATTAGTATTTAAATTTAGTAAGCGAATCGAGTAAAAAGTGTAAAATTTTCTTTATTTATGTCAATTTACTGTGTATGGATATATTTTTAGTAAATAAATGTGCGTAATTTAAAAAGTTTCGTTCGTAGCGCGTGTGATTATAAACATATGTATTTAAAAATTGCTGTACGAGTTAAACAAATTGCTCGTTTATATGTAAATATTGTAAATTTTTAAGATTTTATAACAGAACGGAACATTGATTATGTTGCTTAAAAAAAATATCTGATCCTTATGTATTTCCATCAGCTATTTTTATTTAAACACCTCTAATATACTTTTACTTTGTTGCGTTTTGTAATCGTTCGAATAAAATTTCATAATGTTTTTCTTGGTCGAATAGCCGAATAATTTTAAACTTTTATTCGAGTATTGGAAGGAATAAAAAATTTATTCGAATAACGTTAAAGCCACGATTTTTAATATACTATCATTAGTTTCGACTTTATAAGACGTTAAAAGACATTCCATATTCAGTAACATTTTTTCTTACATATTATTTCTTGGATTGAATTAAAATAACTTTTCTTTATATATTTTGTCCTCGGACCATATTATTCTTGTCAGATATATTTGAATCTTTCTTTAAACTATCAATTTGTATGTTGTGCAAATTCTACAAGAGTGGAGAAGTTGTTAATGCGTGACATTCCAGCATTATAGCTGTACAAATAAAATCATACTATTAATGGTATTTTTTGCCAATATTTCTTTTTAATTAAAGTTTTAAACAAGAAAATTTATTTATTGAAGTAGGCACTCGGTCTAAGATATAATTTAGTAAAAACATTAGTAATGTATTTTTTACTGAAGAAATAGAAAAAATAGTACCTCTTGTCTGTTAGACGATGTTCAAGGTAGATACTAATTTCAAATGATGGACTATTTCTGCATAATTTTTTATAATTTTTTATTTGAGTTACATATACAAAAATATGTATGTATATACTTATATCTATATATGTATATGACCTCCACAAAATTTTTTTCTTTTATTTTTACAAGTTTAACAAATATTACAGTTGAGCTTCAGTGAATAGTGATGGATTGTCTTTAATTGTTTCAGTTTTCTGTAAGGTTCGGAATTTATATTAGGCCATTGAGTTATTGGTTTAAAGGATTGTAGACGCAGGTTCGGAATTTATATTAGGCCATTGAGTTATTGGTTTAAAGGATTGTAGACGCAGGTTATAGTACAATTGCTCTTATCAATCCCCATTTATAATCTCGCATGAGGGTAAGTCGGTTCGCACTTAAGTCTATGGGACATTTGTTTTACAGTTCAATCTATCGAATAAAGTTACCTGCTAGATCTAAATGTGATCCACTTATTTCAATGAGCCAAGGTCACAAATGTGACTGTTAAATATACGATAGTATATAACAGATGTATGTATGTATGTATGTATGTATGTATGTATGTATGTATGTATGTATGTATGTATGTATGTATGTATGTATGTATGTATGTATGTATGTATGTATGTATGTATGTATGTATGTATGTATGTATGTATGTATGTATGTATGTATGTATGTATGTATGTATGTATGTATGTATGTATGTATGTATGTATGTATGTATGTATGTATGTATGTATGTATGTATGTATGTATGTATGTATGTATGTATGTATGTATGTATGTATGTATGTATGTATGTATGTATGTATGTATGTATGTATGTATGTATGTATGTATGTATGTATGTATGTATGTATGTATGTATGTATGTATGTATGTATGTATGTATGTATGTATGTATGTATGTATGTATGTATGTATGTATGTATGTATGTATGTATGTATGTATGTATGTATGTATGTATGTATGTATGTATGTATGTATGTATGTATGTATGTATGTATGTATGTATGTATGTATGTATGTATGTATGTATGTATGTATGTATGTATGTATGTATGTATGTATGTATGTATGTATGTATGTATGTATGTATGTATGTATGTATGTATGTATGTATGTATGTATGTATGTATGTATGTATGTATGTATGTATGTATGTATGTATGTATGTATGTATGTATGTATGTATGTATGTATGTATGTATGTATGTATGTATGTATGTATGTATGTATGTATGTATGTATGTATGTATGTATGTATGTATGTATGTATGTATGTATGTATGTATGTATGTATGTATGTATGTATGTATGTATGTATGTATGTATGTATGTATGTATGTATGTATGTATGTATGTATGTATGTATGTATGTATGTATGTATGTATGTATGTATGTATGTATGTATGTATGTATGTATGTATGTATGTATGTATGTATGTATGTATGTATGTATGTATGTATGTATGTATGTATGTATGTATGTATGTATGTATGTATGTATGTATGTATGTATGTATGTATGTATGTATGTATGTATGTATGTATGTATGTATGTATGTATGTATGTATGTATGTATGTATGTATGTATGTATGTATGTATGTATGTATGTATGTATGTATGTATGTATGTATGTATGTATGTATGTATGTATGTATGTATGTATGTATGTATGTATGTATGTATGTATGTATGTATGTATGTATGTATGTATGTATGTATGTATGTATGTATGTATGTATGTATGTATGTATGTATGTATGTATGTATGTATGTATGTATGTATGTATGTATGTATGTATGTATGTATGTATGTATGTATGTATGTATGTATGTATGTATGTATGTATGTATGTATGTATGTATGTATGTATGTATGTATGTATGTATGTATGTATGTATGTATGTATGTATGTATGTATGTATGTATGTATGTATGTATGTATGTATGTATGTATGTATGTATGTATGTATGTATGTATGTATGTATGTATGTATGTATGTATGTATGTATGTATGTATGTATGTATGTATGTATGTATGTATGTATGTATGTATGTATGTATGTATGTATGTATGTATGTATGTATGTATGTATGTATGTATGTATGTATGTATGTATGTATGTATGTATGTATGTATGTATGTATGTATGTATGTATGTATGTATGTATGTATGTATGTATGTATGTATGTATGTATGTATGTATGTATGTATGTATGTATGTATGTATGTATGTATGTATGTATGTATGTATGTATGTATGTATGTATGTATGTATGTATGTATGTATGTATGTATGTATGTATGTATGTATGTATGTATGTATGTATGTATGTATGTATGTATGTATGTATGTATGTATGTATGTATGTATGTATGTATGTATGTATGTATGTATGTATGTATGTATGTATGTATGTATGTATGTATGTATGTATGTATGTATGTATGTATGTATGTATGTATGTATGTATGTATGTATGTATGTATGTATGTATGTATGTATGTATGTATGTATGTATGTATGTATGTATGTATGTATGTATGTATGTATGTATGTATGTATGTATGTATGTATGTATGTATGTATGTATGTATGTATGTATGTATGTATGTATGTATGTATGTATGTATGTATGTATGTATGTATGTATGTATGTATGTATGTATGTATGTATGTATGTATGTATGTATGTATGTATGTATGTATGTATGTATGTATGTATGTATGTATGTATGTATGTATGTATGTATGTATGTATGTATGTATGTATGTATGTATGTATGTATGTATGTATGTATGTATGTATGTATGTATGTATGTATGTATGTATGTATGTATGTATGTATGTATGTATGTATGTATGTATGTATGTATGTATGTATGTATGTATGTATGTATGTATGTATGTATGTATGTATGTATGTATGTATGTATGTATGTATGTATGTATGTATGTATGTATGTATGTATGTATGTATGTATGTATGTATGTATGTATGTATGTATGTATGTATGTATGTATGTATGTATGTATGTATGTATGTATGTATGTATGTATGTATGTATGTATGTATGTATGTATGTATGTATGTATGTATGTATGTATGTATGTATGTATGTATGTATGTATGTATGTATGTATGTATGTATGTATGTATGTATGTATGTATGTATGTATGTATGTATGTATGTATGTATGTATGTATGTATGTATGTATGTATGTATGTATGTATGTATGTATGTATGTATGTATGTATGTATGTATGTATGTATGTATGTATGTATGTATGTATGTATGTATGTATGTATGTATGTATGTATGTATGTATGTATGTATGTATGTATGTATGTATGTATGTATGTATGTATGTATGTATGTATGTATGTATGTATGTATGTATGTATGTATGTATGTATGTATGTATGTATGTATGTATGTATGTATGTATGTATGTATGTATGTATGTATGTATGTATGTATGTATGTATGTATGTATGTATGTATGTATGTATGTATGTATGTATGTATGTATGTATGTATGTATGTATGTATGTATGTATGTATGTATGTATGTATGTATGTATGTATGTATGTATGTATGTATGTATGTATGTATGTATGTATGTATGTATGTATGTATGTATGTATGTATGTATGTATGTATGTATGTATGTATGTATGTATGTATGTATGTATGTATGTATGTATGTATGTAAGTTATATGTGCAAACCCTACAGATGACGAAATAAACCAGCCAATGTCTATAAGGAATTTGTAAACAAATTCCTTTGTTCTTATTTTTGTTTAGTTTTGTATCCAACAAAAAATTGTTGTTTGAAATCACCAAATGGTTAATGTAAACAAAACGTTTGTAGGCCATTGGTTGGTTTTATCGTATGATTTGTCACTGAGCCACTCATTAAAGATGCCTTTGTTCTAAATTGCAGAATCGGGATCTTTATAGAAAATAAGTATGTATTAGTAATAAAACACAAAATATCTTTAAGTAGATTGTAGGAAACTTTAATTCAATAAAATAAGACTTATTTTATACTTCAAAGAATGAAGTTATAGTTTCATTTAATATTTTTGTAAATCTCTTAAGGATAAATTTTAATATAATATCCTTTGGGAATGAAACTGGCGCAGTCAACGGTAGGATCCTAAGTGAAAAATAGGATCACGGACTATCGTATTACGAATCTATTTTTTTTTTAAATAAAGTATCCTTTTTTTAAGAACTTAAATAAAGTGTTTAAAAGATTTTGAATAAAATTTTGTGATAAATATTTCTTTTTTGCCAATAACAACGCTGCCAAAGAGCGTTGTCATTGCATATAAAAAAAAAAAAGAAGAAATTTTTTTCTGCCATTTAACAACGCGGCCAAAGCGTTGGAAGGAAGGAAGAAGCTGGTGCGGCTTATGCGCCAGACAGTAGCAACAACCTCATCGAGAACAACGGCAAATGCAACTTCATCAAGAAGACTACAACTACAAATTCATCAAGATCAACAAAATAAGCAAATTCATCAAAAACAAAGCAACAGCAGGGAGAATAAGGTATAGCCCTTTGAATTTAGTTTTGTGAAAGTTAATCGTTTACGAAAACTATATAAGTAATCGAAAAGAAATAAAATTAGGTTTGAATAAAATGTTTTAAAGAAAATAATTTTCAAATTAGTTTGAAAAAAGAGAAGATTTGGAGATAGAAAGGATATATGTATATATACATATAAATTTTTCTTTGTGTGAGTGAAATTTTTTTTATTATTTAAATCCTAACTTATGTATGTACAGGGAAAGAAAAGGAAAAGATTTTTTTTTTGTGTTAATTAATTGATTTTTTAAGAATATTATCTAAGAAAAGAAAGAAAAAAAGGGAAAGAGAAATATTTTTTTTTGTGAAGTTTTTCAATACTGGTTCGACAAATATGGCTCTGACACTAACAGACGGGTTACGCGAAGCCCGAAATTTGCCTTCATTTAGTGGTTCGTCAGAGTACACTCTGACAAATTATTTGAGAGATGTTAATACCGTAATATCTCTGGTTTCCGATGAACACAAACCCACTGAAATGAAAAATATGAAATGAAGTAAAAAGCTTCCTTATATCTTTAACTTTTTTATTAACTTAAACGAAGTATGTCGAGTTCTTGGTTTTATGGACAAATTTACTTTAAAATAAAGAAAATTTACAAGGTTTCTATACTATTTACTTGATTTCAAAAAAGTAAACATAATACATCGACTACTAAAATTAAAGAAATATATATTTTAAATAAGAATATTTGTTTCTTAGATATCAATGAAAAAACAAACAATTAACTGAATCAGTGTTAAATATGAACTTAGTTTTAGTTCATGCAATTTCTTTGAACCAAGATGAAATTAACTCAATATGAGAAATTTAAGTAACTCAAAAGAAGACTGACAAATTATTCCAATAAACTAAAAAATACCCTCAATTTTCTTTAACTATTTTTACTTAGATTAAGTACATTTTCTTTACTTAAAACCGACATATACTAAAATTAGGTAATTCAAAAAGGTTTCTAAGTTTAAGTAAATTTTTATTAGAAACTAATAAAAATTACTTGATATGAGTAAAATAGCAATAGTTCATATCCTTAAAAATAGTTCAAAAAGATACGGAAAAAAATTTCTTAAATTTAAGGATATACTGACTTCAAGGAAATATTTACTAAAAATAAGAAAACGGTTTATATCTTTAAGGATATTGTATCATAAAAACTAGTAAATTTTATTTTAGTTCGAATAAGGTTTAGGAAATTATTTACTTCTGATTGTTTAGTAAAATTTGCCTTATTTATAGGAATTAATATACTAAATTAATGCAAAATTTACTTTAAAATAGTTGAGATAAATTTAAAAAAAATTAATTTCATTCAAAATTGGCATTTGTAAAAATAAATTTAATTTTAGAAAAATATTTACTAGTTTTAAATATTTTTGAACTAAAATATAGGATATATTATTTCAGAAATATTATCTAGTTAAATGAAAAAATATACTTCTAAATTTACTATTTTTTAATAATTATTTACTAAACTTTCGTATTTGATGTACTTAAGTTTTTAATTTGAACCAAAATTATTTTTCACTTAAGTGAAAATGTTCAAATTTTGTATTTACAGAAGTATGCTTTGACTTTTAAAATAAAATATTTTCAGTATAAAATATATTTGCTAGTCGTTTAGAAGTAATAGTTAAGTTGTTTAAATTGTTTTAATTCATTAGTATTTAAATTTAGTAAGCGAATCGAGTAAAAAGTGTAAAGTTTTCGTTATTTATGTTAATTTACTGTGTAAGGATATATTTTTAGTAAATAAATGTGCGTAATTTAAAAAGTTTCGGTTGTTTAAATTGTTTTAATTCATTAGTATTTAAATTTAGTAAGCGAATCGAGTAAAAAGTGTAAAATTTTCTTTATTTATGTCAATTTACTGTGTATGGATATATTTTTAGTAAATAAATGTGCGTAATTTAAAAAGTTTCGTTCGTAGCGCGTGTGATTATAAACATATGTGTTTAAAAATTGCTGTACGAGTTAAGCAAATTGCTCGTTTATATGTAAATATTGTAAATTTTTAAGATTTTATAACAGAACGGAACATTGATTATGTTGCTTAAAAAAAATATCTGATCCTTATGTATTTTCATCAGCTATTTTTATTTAAACACCTCTAATATACTTTTACTTTGTTGCGTTTTGTAATCGTTCGAATAAAATTTCATAATGTTTTTCTTGGTCGAATAGCCGAATAATTTTAAACTTTTATTCGAGTATTGGAAGGAATAAAAAATTTATTCGAATAACGTTAAAGCCACGATTTTTAATATACTATCATTAGTATCGACTTTATAAGACGTTAAAAGACATTCCATATTCGGTAAAATTTTTCTTACATATTATTTCTTGGATTGAATTAAAATAACTTTTCTTTATATATTTTGTCCTCGGACCATATTATTCTTGTCAGATATATTTGAATCTTTCTTTAAACTATCAATTTGTATGTTGTGCAAATTCTACAAGAGTGGAGAAGTTGTTAATGCGTGACATTCCAGCATTATAGCTGTACAAATAAAATCATACTATTAATGGTATTTTTTGCCAATATTTCTTTTTAATTAAAGTTTTAAACAAGAAAATTTATTTATTGAAGTAGGCACTCGGTCTAAGATATAATTTAGTAAAAACATTAGTAATGTATTTTTTACTGAAGAAATAGAAAAAATAGTACCTCTTGTCTGTTAGACGATGTTCAAGGTAGATACTAATTTCAAATGATGGACTATTTCTGCATAATTTTTTATAATTTTTTATTTGAGTTACATATACAAAAATATGTATGTATATACTTATATCTATATATGTATATGACCTCCACAAAATTTTTTTCTTTTATTTTTACAAGTTTAACAAATATTACAGTTGAGCTTCAGTGAATAGTGATGGATTGTCTTTAATTGTTTCAGTTTTCTGTAAGGTTCGGAATTTATATTAGGCCATTGAGTTATTGGTTTAAAGGATTGTAGACGCAGGTTTGGAATTTATATTAGGCCATTGAGTTATTGGTTTAAAGGATTGTAGACGCAGGTTATAGTACAATTGCTCTTATCAATCCCCATTTATAATCTCGCATGAGGGTAAGTCGGTTCGCACTTAAGTCTATGGGACATTTGTTTTACAGTTCAATCTATCGAATAAAGTTACCTGCTAGATCTAAATGTGATCCACTTATTTCAATGAGCCAAGGTCACAAATGTGACTGTTAAATATACGATAGTATATAACTGAACACATACATACATACATACATACATACATACATACATACATACATACATACATACATACATACATACATACATACATACATACATACATACATACATACATACATACATACCTACATACATACACACATACATACATACATACATACATACATACATACATACATACATACATACATACATACATACATACATACATACATACATACATACATACATACATACATACATACATACATACATACATACATACATACATACATACATACATACATACATACATACATACATACATACATACATACATACATACATACATACATACATACATACATACATACATACATACATACATACATACATACATACATACATACATACATACATACATACATACATACATACATACATACATACATACATACATACATACATACATACATACATACATACATACATACATACATACATACATACATACATACATACATACATACATACATACATACATACATACATACATACATACATACATACATACATACATACATACATACATACATACATACATACATACATACATACATACATACATACATACATACATACATACATACATACATACATACATACATACATACATACATACATACATACATACATACATACATACATACATACATACATACATACATACATACATACATACATACATACATACATACATACATACATACATACATACATACATACATACATACATACATACATACATACATACATACATACATACATACATACATACATACATACATACATACATACATACATACATACATACATACATACATACATACATACATACATACATACATACATACATACATACATACATACATACATACATACATACATACATACATACATACATACATACATACATACATACATACATACATACATACATACATACATACATACATACATACATACATACATACATACATACATACATACATACATACATACATACATACATACATACATACATACATACATACATACATACATACATACATACATACATACATACATACATACATACATACATACATACATACATACATACATACATACATACATACATACATACATACATACATACATACATACATACATACATACATACATACATACATACATACATACATACATACATACATACATACATACATACATACATACATACATACATACATACATACATACATACATACATACATACATACATACATACATACATACATACATACATACATACATACATACATACATACATACATACATACATACATACATACATACATACATACATACATACATACATACATACATACATACATACATACATGTATGTATGTATGTATGTATGTATGTATGTATGTATGTATGTATGTATGTATGTATGTATGTATGTATGTATGTATGTATGTATGTATGTATGTATGTATGTATGTATGTATGTATGTATGTATGTATGTATGTATGTATGTATGTATGTATGTATGTATGTATGTATGTATGTATGTATGTATGTATGTATGTATGTATGTATGTATGTATGTATGTATGTATGTATGTATGTATGTATGTATGTATGTATGTATGTATGTATGTATGTATGTATGTATGTATGTATGTATGTATGTATGTATGTATGTATGTATGTATGTATGTATGTATGTATGTATGTATGTATGTATGTATGTATGTATGTATGTATGTATGTATGTATGTATGTATGTATGTATGTATGTATGTATGTATGTATGTATGTATGTATGTATGTATGTATGTATGTATGTATGTATGTATGTATGTATGTATGTATGTATGTATGTATGTATGTATGTATGTATGTATGTATGTATGTATGTATGTATGTATGTATGTATGTATGTATGTATGTATGTATGTATGTATGTATGTATGTATGTATGTATGTATGTATGTATGTATGTATGTATGTATGTATGTATGTATGTATGTATGTATGTATGTATGTATGTATGTATGTATGTATGTATGTATGTATGTATGTATGTATGTATGTATGTATGTATGTATGTATGTATGTATGTATGTATGTATGTATGTATGTATGTATGTATGTATGTATGTATGTATGTATGTATGTATGTATGTATGTATGTATGTATGTATGTATGTATGTATGTATGTATGTATGTATGTATGTATGTATGTATGTATGTATGTATGTATGTATGTATGTATGTATGTATGTATGTATGTATGTATGTATGTATGTATGTATGTATGTATGTATGTATGTATGTATGTATGTATGTATGTATGTATGTATGTATGTATGTATGTATGTATGTATGTATGTATGTATGTATGTATGTATGTATGTATGTATGTATGTATGTATGTATGTATGTATGTATGTATGTATGTATGTATGTATGTATGTATGTATGTATGTATGTATGTATGTATGTATGTATGTATGTATGTATGTATGTATGTATGTATGTATGTATGTATGTATGTATGTATGTATGTATGTATGTATGTATGTATGTATGTATGTATGTATGTATGTATGTATGTATGTATGTATGTATGTATGTATGTATGTATGTATGTATGTATGTATGTATGTATGTATGTATGTATGTATGTATGTATGTATGTATGTATGTATGTATGTATGTATGTATGTATGTATGTATGTATGTATGTATGTATGTATGTATGTATGTATGTATGTATGTATGTATGTATGTATGTATGTATGTATGTATGTATGTATGTATGTATGTATGTATGTATGTATGTATGTATGTATGTATGTATGTATGTATGTATGTATGTATGTATGTATGTATGTATGTATGTATGTATGTATGTATGTATGTATGTATGTATGTATGTATGTATGTATGTATGTATGTATGTATGTATGTATGTATGTATGTATGTATGTATGTATGTATGTATGTATGTATGTATGTATGTATGTATGTATGTATGTATGTATGTATGTATGTATGTATGTATGTATGTATGTATGTATGTATGTATGTATGTATGTATGTATGTATGTATGTATGTATGTATGTATGTATGTATGTATGTATGTATGTATGTATGTATGTATGTATGTATGTATGTATGTATGTATGTATGTATGTATGTATGTATGTATGTATGTATGTATGTATGTATGTATGTATGTATGTATGTATGTATGTATGTATGTATGTATGTATGTATGTATGTATGTATGTATGTATGTATGTATGTATGTATGTATGTATGTATGTATGTATGTATGTATGTATGTATGTATGTATGTATGTATGTATGTATGTATGTATGTATGTATGTATGTATGTATGTATGTATGTATGTATGTATGTATGTATGTATGTATGTATGTATGTATGTATGTATGTATGTATGTATGTATGTATGTATGTATGTATGTATGTATGTATGTATGTATGTATGTATGTATGTATGTATGTATGTATGTATGTATGTATGTATGTATGTATGTATGTATGTATGTATGTATGTATGTATGTATGTATGTATGTATGTATGTATGTATGTATGTATGTATGTATGTATGTATGTATGTATGTATGTATGTATGTATGTATGTATGTATGTATGTATGTATGTATGTATGTATGTATGTATGTATGTATGTATGTATGTATGTATGTATGTATGTATGTATGTATGTATGTATGTATGTATGTATGTATGTATGTATGTATGTATGTATGTATGTATGTATGTATGTATGTATGTATGTATGTATGTATGTATGTATGTATGTATGTATGTATGTATGTATGTATGTATGTATGTATGTATGTATGTATGTATGTATGTATGTATGTATGTATGTATGTATGTATGTATGTATGTATGTATGTATGTATGTATGTATGTATGTATGTATGTATGTATGTATGTATGTATGTATGTATGTATGTATGTATGTATGTATGTATGTATGTATGTATGTATGTATGTATGTATGTATGTATGTATGTATGTATGTATGTATGTATGTATGTATGTATGTATGTATGTATGTATGTATGTATGTATGTATGTATGTATGTATGTATGTATGTATGTATGTATGTATGTATGTATGTATGTATGTATGTATGTATGTATGTATGTATGTATGTATGTATGTATGTATGTATGTATGTATGTATGTATGTATGTATGTATGTATGTATGTATGTATGTATGTATGTATGTATGTATGTATGTATGTATGTATGTATGTATGTATGTATGTATGTATGTATGTATGTATGTATGTATGTATGTATGTATGTATGTATGTATGTATGTATGTATGTATGTATGTATGTATGTATGTATGTATGTATGTATGTATGTATGTATGTATGTATGTATGTATGTATGTATGTATGTATGTATGTATGTATGTATGTATGTATGTATGTATGTATGTATGTATGTATGTATGTATGTATGTATGTATGTATGTATGTATGTATGTATGTATGTATGTATGTATGTATGTATGTATGTATGTATGTATGTATGTATGTATGTATGTATGTATGTATGTATGTATGTATGTATGTATGTATGTATGTATGTATGTATGTATGTATGTATGTATGTATGTATGTATGTATGTATGTATGTATGTATGTATGTATGTATGTATGTATGTATGTATGTATGTATGTATGTATGTATGTATGTATGTATGTATGTATGTATGTATGTATGTATGTATGTATGTATGTATGTATGTATGTATGTATGTATGTATGTATGTATGTATGTATGTATGTATGTATGTATGTATGTATGTATGTATGTATGTATGTATGTATGTATGTATGTATGTATGTATGTATGTATGTATGTATGTATGTATGTATGTATGTATGTATGTATGTATGTATGTATGTATGTATGTATGTATGTATGTATGTATGTATGTATGTATGTATGTATGTATGTATGTATGTATGTATGTATGTATGTATGTATGTATGTATGTATGTATGTATGTATGTATGTATGTATGTATGTATGTATGTATGTATGTATGTATGTATGTATGTATGTATGTATGTATGTATGTATGTATGTATGTATGTATGTATGTATGTATGTATGTATGTATGTATGTATGTATGTATGTATGTATGTATGTATGTATGTATGTATGTATGTATGTATGTATGTATGTATGTATGTATGTATGTATGTATGTATGTATGTATGTATGTATGTATGTATGTATGTATGTATGTATGTATGTATGTATGTATGTATGTATGTATGTATGTATGTATGTATGTATGTATGTATGTATGTATGTATGTATGTATGTATGTATGTATGTATGTATGTATGTATGTATGTATGTATGTATGTATGTATGTATGTATGTATGTATGTATGTATGTATGTATGTATGTATGTATGTATGTATGTATGTATGTATGTATGTATGTATGTATGTATGTATGTATGTATGTATGTATGTATGTATGTATGTATGTATGTATGTATGTATGTATGTATGTATGTATGTATGTATGTATGTATGTATGTATGTATGTATGTATGTATGTATGTATGTATGTATGTATGTATGTATGTATGTATGTATGTATGTATGTATGTATGTATGTATGTATGTATGTATGTATGTATGTATGTATGTATGTATGTATGTATGTATGTATGTATGTATGTATGTATGTATGTATGTATGTATGTATGTATGTATGTATGTATGTATGTATGTATGTATGTATGTATGTATGTATGTATGTATGTATGTATGTATGTATGTATGTATGTATGTATGTATGTATGTATGTATGTATGTATGTATGTATGTATGTATGTATGTATGTATGTATGTATGTATGTATGTATGTATGTATGTATGTATGTATGTATGTATGTATGTATGTATGTATGTATGTATGTATGTATGTATGTATGTATGTATGTATGTATGTATGTATGTATGTATGTATGTATGTATGTATGTATGTATGTAAGTATGTACTGTATGTATGTATGTATGTATGTATGTATGTATGTATGTATGTATGTATGTATGTATGTATGTATGTATGTATGTATGTATGTATGTATGTATGTATGTATGTATGTATGTATGTATGTATGTATGTATGTATGTATGTATGTATGTATGTATGTATGTATGTATGTATGTATGTATGTATGTATGTATGTATGTATGTATGTATGTATGTATGTATGTATGTATGTATGTATGTATGTATGTATGTATGTATGTATGTATGTATGTATGTATGTATGTATGTATGTATGTATGTATGTATGTATGTATGTATGTATGTATGTATGTATGTATGTATGTATGTATGTATGTATGTATGTATGTATGTATGTATGTATGTATGTATGTATGTATGTATGTATGTATGTATGTATGTATGTATGTATGTATGTATGTATGTATGTATGTATGTATGTATGTATGTATGTATGTATGTATGTATGTATGTATGTATGTATGTATGTATGTATGTATGTATGTATGTATGTATGTATGTATGTATGTATGTATGTATGTAT